>PVKS010000352.1:151262-208205 GCA_004027875.1 Aplodontia rufa | reverse complement strand
GGGCGGGACTGCAGAGTGGATTTGACCAAATAACACTATGAACATAAACATACCACAGTGAATTTCACCTCTGTGTATATTTCTAAAGCACAATTTTAAAAAACATTAAGTAAATAGAAGAGCAGGAAAGAAGAGAAAGGGGAACAGAGGGAGGGAAGGGAAAGACAAGAGTACTGGGGACTGAAATGGAGCAAATTATATTTCATGCATGTTTAACTATGTCAAAATGAGCTCCACAATTGTGTATAACTATAATGCACTAATAAACATTTTTTTAAAAAAGACCAAGAGACTGGGTCCCCAATATCCTCTTCAATGATGTGGCTCCAGTGACCTACCTAGGCCTCACTTCTTAAAGATTTCGCCATCTTCCTATAGTTCCACTGATTGGGATCAAGGATTAAACACATGGAAATTTCAGATCTAAACTATAGCACTTTAAAGTGGAAAGTTATTTTTAAGAGTACTGAAGGGACCTTTCACATAATAAGCTGTCTTCTGAATTGTGACCTGTGATACACTCATAGTTTAAGTGACAACTTTGTCATATATATGTGTATATATAGATAGATAGATAGATTTCTCAATATTGTTAACTAAGCATTTTGTGAAGACTTGGTATTTTTCAGGCTAGTGTTGCCCAAATGTGCCTGATTGGTGGGTTTATGTCTTTTAAAAATACCCATTCCTCAACTCTGCCACAGTTACTCAATTGGTCTGGGATGAGTCCAGAGTTGTATAAATTTAAACATAAAAATTCTAGTGGCTGTACACAGCATTTATAAAATGGTTTAAAAGACATTTTCACCAATAGGTTATAGTTAACTTTCTATTGTATGTAGCCTATACTTTCCAACTAAGAAATATTTGATGCTGATGAAGTGATCAGTCTGCCCTTGTAACTAAAGGTCTTCAGACTTTCTCTGAAAAGAACAAGATAATAGTTTATCCTTCCTGGGTTCTTACAATCACTGTAATAACATCTTCTCATTTCTACAACTGTTATATGAAAGCAGACAAAGGCAATGTGTATTTGAATAGATGAACTCCAATTTCATGGACAAAAACAGGAAACAAATTCATGTGGCTGCGTTTCAATAAAACATTATTCACAAAAACAGACAGCAGAGAGGATTTGGGCCTCAGACCAGGTTGCCAACCTCTGCTTATCTAAGCCTGGTCTGAACACCCAGTAGACAACCATTGCACAGCTACACCCACAGTGCTGGATGACGCAGGCAGAATCCTCTTGGAGCAAAGTGAGGCCTCTTTTTCTACCATTCTTCGTTCCCTCTCCTCTATTCATACCCCCAATTCTGTCCCCACAAAAAGAAGTTCCAATGTGTCAGGTCTTCCACTCAGTGAAGCAAATGTCCCAAGGTTATTTATCAAATCTTTCTGTAAAATGCTGACATATGTGTCAGAAACAAACACAGGTGAATAAATATTCTTTCCAACTGGTTTGTGGGAGGCACATACAGTTTGTGAGTTAGGAAGTGCTTGTGGGACTGGTGAATGCCACCAGCAGCTCTTCGGATGTTGATCTTTGGAGCAGCCCCTTCCCCTGCTCCTGACCCTGGTCAAGCCTCAGGTCAGAGTTCCCATGTTCCCAAAGACATCTGCTCACAGTCCCTTCTTGAGGCCAGGCTGTTATTCCTTTTCAAGAACATATCATGGTGATTCAGAGAAGTCCACAAAGCAAGGATCAAAGCTCAAGAACAAGATACTACTTCCCAAGGACTTCTTTTTTAGATTAATGAACAAAAATTGTACATATTTATGATGTAAGAATTTCTGATCAGATATTATCACATTCTTTCACTTTGAAGGAGACTGGAACTGCTGTTACTTTCCAAGTTCACCTGAGGCTTAAGTTAGCAGAATGGTCAACTTTATATCCATTTTGCCCTAAAGCTTAGGAAAGGAGTGAGGGAGGTCAGAACCACTTGGTGGCTTCTCCTTTAAGAAGCTTGTGGTCCCTTACTAAAACAGACAATAGCATTCACTGGATGTTCAGCCCAGGGTAAAGCAAGACAGACTGGCAAACTAACTGGAACATAGTCACTTGCAATTGTTTCTCGTTCTTGTCAATAAAATCAGAACTAATGTGCAGCATTTAAGAACCAGACTGCATGGGTCTCCAACCTGGTTGTATCTCCAGGACTTCATTTAAATTACTGAACTTCAATTTCTTCAAGTACAAAATGGGGAACAATTATAGCACCTACCATGTAGGTCATTTTGATAGTTCAGAGTTAGTAAAAATACATACAAGAGTGCCAGAAAGATAACAAACACTATTCAGGTAGAAATCGTTTCAAGGCAGCAAAAATATAGTTACAAGCAACACCTAACATGTACTTAAAGTTAGAAGACCTGGGTTTGAGTCGTGATTCTTCCTTCAAAACCTGTGCAGGTTTAGACCAGATACTTTATGCCTCTAGACCACAGGTGTATTTATCTAGGTCGGCACACCTCTTCTGTAATGGGCCAGAGGATAAATATATTAGGCCTTGCAAGCCATGAAATCTCTGGCATAATGACTCATTTCCTGCTCTGTGTTGGAAACAGCCATGAATAATATACAAATGGATGGATGGACTCCAATAAAATTGCATTTATAAAAACCAAACATGGGTGCATAGCTGTATTCCAGTAAAACTGTATTTATGGACGCTGAAATTAGAATTTCATATGCTTTCCAAATGTCTCTCAGTATTATCCTCCTTTAGGCATTTTTCAACTATTTAAAAACATTTAAAAAAATTTTTTTAGTTTCTAGGCCACACCAAAACAGGTAGTGGGACATAAAAGAGGCCTTTAGTTTTCAGACCCTTGATCTATACAGAATAGACCATTAAGCAAGCATAGGATACTTTAGAGATTTTCTAATTTGGAATGATCTAATGTTTCACCTCTATTTTGCCTTTTTAACTTGATATGTCTATTCATTTAAATTATTTGCTATTATTTGAGTTTATCATTTAGAGTTGATTAAACGTGGTGTATGTATTCCCATTCTTCTAATAACTTAGACATTAGACTCTTGGTAAGAAAAGAAACTTTCCTTTAATGTTCTTGACTATATAAAAGTTGCATTTATCTTTTATTTCAACATTACATTTCACAAGAACATAACTAGAAGACTAATAAAACCAAGTTCTAAAAATTATTATAGTACAGATAGTTTGCTTAATTTCCTTTATGTCATCCTAATCTCTTATCATCAGTTAACTATCCCAGTGTGTACCTCAAAAAAGGAAATCACTCCCTTCTTTAACACAACCAAACAACACCGTCACAAACCACCACCACAAAAATAGTGATTCCTCAACATTAATCATCCTGATGGCATTCAAATCTCCAGTTTGCTCAGAGCATGATAAATTATTTTCTGTTTATTTTTTTATTTTTAATTCAAGGTCAAAATATAGAGTATGTTTTCCCCATTTAAAAAAAAATCTTCAGTTTCTTCTCCTCCTCCTCCTTCTTCTTTTTGCAGTTTATCTGTCTTTTAAAATTATGATTTTCTACAGTTGCATTTCCATAATGTCTTTTAATATGCTTTTTTCAATATATTCCTTGTAAATTGGAAGTTGGACCCTGCAACTTGAGCAAATTCAGGTGTGATATTATTTTTAAAGACTACTTCATGAGCAGCGAATAATATTTATCCAAAAGAAAAAGTTCTTTCCAGTATTGACTTAGATAATTTTGATAATAGTGCTACCTAAATAACTACGAGCTGGAAACTATGCATTATCTTCTTTTCGAGCTCATACAAAATCAAATTTATAATTTCATGACAATCAAAACAACACATTTAAAATACAATTTAAGCACACAAATTCAACGTGATAGGATGCTTTCCTGAAATGGAGCAGATGTTAAAGCCATGACATGACACTTTCTGCAGGGCAAATTCATTTGGGTCCCTCCTCCTGAGCTGCCATATGCCTAAGGAGTAGATCTTTGTGGGACTTTACCTACATGGCCTTTTTGGCAATGCACATTTGGTTTGTGACTGTAACATCCTTGGACTTCACACAGCAAGAAAGCATTGCGAGGGGCTGGAGTGGTGACTCAGCAGCAGAGTGCTTGCCTGGCATGTGGGAGGACACAGGATCGAACCCCAGCACCACATACACAACTAAGTGTCGGAAACACTAAAGCCAGATGAAAAAATAAATAAAACTGATCTTCTCTTATGCTCTCTCTCTCTCTTTCTTTCTCTTCCCCTGCCCTCCCTCTCTTTTAAAAGGAAAAAGAGAGAGAGAGAAAGAAAGGAAAGAAGAAAAGAAAGAAAGAAAGAAGAAAGAAAAAGAAAGAAAGAAAGAAGAGGACAAAGTATTGTGAGGAAAGTGATGGGTCTCCTTTTTCTTCTAACCACAACTGTACTTTTAACCTCTTAAATGTGAGGCTTAAATATCTGCACTCAGTGCCTTTCAGAGACTCTCAAACAAGATTCAGTTGTAAATTCATACCTTTACTGAAATTATTTTTTTTTAAGAGCGAAGGACAGTGAGAGAGAGAGACAGAAAGAACCAATTTTTATTGAGTTTTTCACATGGCTTTCATTGCTCTGACACTTAATTGCGTACGTGGGTGCTGGGGTTTGAACCCATGTACTTGCGCATGCCAGGCAAGCACTGTAACCACCAAGCCACCACTCCAGTCCTTTACTGAAATTATTAAGGAAACTTAGTGAACTGTTCCCAAAAGTCCTAAACACTGAACTGTGTGAATCATTAAATACTGTTGGCTACTGCCTTTTGGATGCTTGTCTTTACTTCAAAGCCCTCCTACTGCAAGGAAGGCCCAAACACAGACTGTTAGAGTTTGAATATGAGGCACCCCCTCACAGTTCATGTTAGAGATGAAACGATCAGGTTATGAAAGCTGTCACCTCTTCAGTGGATTAATCCATTTGACAGATTAATAACCTGAACGGAATTCTGGATGGTAACTGCAGGCAGGCAGGGTGTGGCTGGAAGAAGTAGGTCTCTGGGGGCTGCCCTTGAGGATTATATCTGTCCCCCCACCATACCCCACTCCTCCCTGCCCCCCTTCCTCTCTGCGACCTAGCTGCTATGAGCTGACAGGTTTCCTTCGCAGCCACTTCTGCTATGATGCTCTGCCTCTCCTCAGTCTCGGAGCAATGGAATTGGCTGACCATGGACTGAGACCTCTGGAGCTATAATCCAAAATCAACTTTTCCTCCTCTAAGTTGTTCTCATCAGGTATTTTGGTCACAGCAGTGTGAAACTGACTAACACAGAGAGCAAACCTCCCAGGGGAACGCGTAAGAATGAAGAAGTTGACATCTGAATGAGCCATTCTTTCCACTGCAGGAGTTAAGAACCAATTCAATGCTAGTTTAAATATCAAAGGTCATTTTTTTGGCTTATAAAATTAGGAAATCCAGGAGTCTTCTAGTTTCAGAAATGGATTTATCCAAAGGCACAAATGGTGTAATTAGGAAACTGATTTCCTCCACTTCATGGGCCAACATTCTTCGGTTAGCTCCGTTCTCAAATAAAATTTCCCCATGAGGTGGCATATTCTACTAGCTTTGCAAGCCCAATGGGAAAAGGAAGACTTTCCCCCAGTATCTCAGGGTAAGGCACTGGTCAGCTGGAGTGCCATTTCCTGCACTGTGGATGAGGCGTAGAGTATTTGAACAGTTGAGGCCGGAAGAGGGGTAGAGAGGGAATTATTCCTTTAATTGACAAATTGGTGTTTAGGAAAGAAGATAGAGAAAGAGAAGAAAGAAGGAAGGAAGGAAAAGAGATACTAAAAAATCCTAGGCCAATACCTGCATGAGTGGACTATATTGGAGTCCTGTGAAAGGATCTGATTTCAAGGTGATGGTGAGCAATAACATGTATAACATATAACATGTGACAGATACAAGGCTCTTTTCATATAATGGTATTTAAATCATAGTATACCCCTCTAAGACAGCTACTCTCATTCCTGTTTTATAAAGAAACAAATCAAGAGTCATAAAGTTTCAGTGATTTGTCCAAAGTTCCAGAGCCCACAAAGTGTTAGATTCAGTTCATTGCCAAAAATGTATCTCTTCAACAACACACCAAAATTCTTTTCAAGGCTAACATTGCCTTTGAAGGAGAAGCCTATTCCTACCACCAGAACAGGAATCTTAAAAAGACATTTCTTCATGAAGGAAAAATGCAAAATCTCAGAGAAATACAAAAAAGTTTGCTCATTGTGGCAATCTAATACCTGGAGATATGAATCTGATTCCTCATCAATGAACAAAACCATGAGTTATTCCTCATTCAGGGACTTAATACAGAGGCCCTTTAAATATCAATCAGAGAAACAGACTATTAGAATTGGATAGGTTCTTAATCTAACTCCTCAAGGAAACTGAGGCCCAGGAAGAATGACGACTTTGGACAGAGAACACTAAGAAAAGGATTAATGCTGTATGTTCATAGTTTGTAAGAGACTTTAAGAGGCACCACTCTCTTTGTTACCTTTCATTTGTATAGATGTACAGATTTCAGCCAGATACTTATTGATAAGACAGAATAGGACTCTGAGAAGGTAAGGATGTATAGCATTTAAGTTTTGGAGGGAAGATAGGAAATGTTCCTAATCTCATTTATCTTTTTCACAGAAGCCTTCCTGTTCTTTACTTCTCCATGCAGAACAGGCAACTGAATCTCATGAATTCTTCCTCAGAAAGAGGTGATTTCTTCCATTATCTCAACCTCTTTGACCCTCTTCCAGTTCACTTCTCCATGTGTTGGCAGAAGCAGAATAAGCTAAGGGACTTTGGGGAAATTGATCAAAGGGAAGTTGATTTAGACAAACATTTACTATCTCCCAGAAAGTAGAGCAATGAGATTAGGAAATGAAAACGAGAAACTAAAATGATGGGAAAATTAGAATGATAGTCCAAATAGTTCAACAACCTAATGACAGGAATCCAGAAAGAAAATATAGAGAATGTTGAGATAGGTAAATCAAAGAAATGATTCAAAATCATTTTTCCAGAACTGGAATTCATAAATTTTCAGATAGAAAGTTATTGCTGAGTACCCAGCAAATGGCTAAGATATACATCAAGGCACAGCTTTAAAAATTATCAAAACTTGGGACTGGAGCAGTGGCTCGGCGGTTATGGTGCTTGCCCGGCATGGGCAAGGACACAGGTTCAAACCCCAGCACCCATGTACACAACTAAATGTCAGAGCAACGGAAGCCATGTGAAAAACTCAATAAAAATTGATTCTCTCTGTGTTTCTCTCTCTACCTGTTCTTCTCTCTTTAAAAAAAATTATTAAAACTTGCAACAAAAGATCAAGTTTCAAAGAGAAAAAAATAAGATCTCATAAAAGAATCAATAGTCAGAAATGTTTTTGGAGTTCTTGATAACACTGGAAACCACAATGAAATGGAGATAATTTTTAATATTAATGTGGTTTGAATTGGCAATGTCCCCCAAAGGCTCATGTGTTTATGTCCCCAATGCAGCCATGTTCAGAGGTGGGACATTTGGAAATAGTTGGATTAAGGAGGCTCTAACCTGATTAATCCGCTGAGAAAGTCACAGATCAATAGACCCCTGAGAGATGATAGAAACTGTAGGAGGCAAAACCTACGTAAAGAAAGTGAGTCCTTGGGGATGTGCCCTTGGGGACTATATCTTGTCCTTGATCCCTTTCTCTGTCTGTCTGTCTGTCTCTCTCTCTCTCTCTCTTTCCTTGGAAGCCAGGAGGTGAGCAGGTATTGCCCACAATCCCTTTCCACCATGATGCACTGCCTCAACTCAGCCCTGGAAACAATGGAGCCAGCAACCTCTGAGTCAAAATAAATCTTTCCTACGTTAAGCTGTTTTTCTCAGGTATTTTGTCACAGTGACAAAAAAAGCTGGCTAATACAAGTTTTCTAAAGGAAAAAATGATTTCCAACCTGAAGTTCAAAATATCTGACCAAACTATCAATCACATCTTAGGTTTAAGATCATAAATAGATCTGTACACTCCATACTTTTCTCAGAAAACTACTGGAATAAAGGAGAAAAGAGGGAGCCTGGAAACAGAAAGATCCAACATAAGGTAGGGTAAAATGACCCTTCAGAATGACAATGAAAGGAAACCCTATGTGTCAGGTGGAGAGGGCAGACCATTGGCAGCCCTACAGATGCAGGTCTGAAAGCCACAGGAGTGACTTTGCTACAAAGAACAAGAGGTTTGCCTGCTTGATTGGTACTGTGTTGAGAAGAGATTAAGACAACTGGAAAAAAAAAACTTTAAGGGCTGCATTAGTGATGAATACATGGAACAAAAAAGCTAATGGACAAAAAAAATAGACTTTAAGAGCAAAGTTGAAAGTCTATAACAAAGTAAAAGCAACTTAGCCAACTAATTGCCTCAGCTGTGAATAGCATTTACATAAACTTAATAATGTAAATGATGAATGTTGATAAAACTAAAATTCTACCGTTGAAAGGAGGCAGCACGAGGAAGGTTGCTTATGTGGTGATCAGCATGTATCCCTGTGGGGTGCGGGGAGAAGAGAGCCAAATCCTCATCCTCCTCGGTGGGAAGTTGATAGACGATGTTTTAGGCAATAGAAAGAAAGAGTCAAGCAATCGTGTCTTATAGAATTGAGAGGTAAAGACCAACAGGATCACCTGGATTGAAGTTACACCCATCAAAGCCAGTGACACAAGGAGAAAAGTCAAGAGACATCGGCTTACGCCGATCCAAGTTACCCTTTCAAATTTAGATCTGTTTTTGTGAAGAACCAGTAGCCCCAAAGCCACAGGTCTGGCCAAATGAATTAAGATACACCTGCTGCCAACAGAATTTGGGAGATGAGACAGAGGAGGGCTGAGCCTTCCCGAACTTTTTGGTAGCAAGTTGTAATGAACTGTTTACTCTTTAATGAATATGTACATAAAACTCAGACAAAAATCAACTGGTTTGAAGATCTTCTGTTGATTCATTCTTGCCTAGAGGGTAATGTCTTTAGTTCAGCATTCATAGCCTTTCATAATTTGACCTATTCTCTGTGCTCATCTGATGCTCCCACCCTCCTTACAATGGGACCACAGCTCACGGCTTTCAGTGTTTTTTGCACATAAGGCTGCTGTCACCTCTGTGTGTCCATCACAACCTCTGTCTTTCCAAACACCTTTGTTCATGCTTATGCAGAAGCACTTAGTAGTAGCATATGCTGTGCCTTCCATCTCTGCAGGTTTACCACCTCCATTAAACTATTAGAGCAGGGCTAGAGTGGCGGCTCAGCAGTAACGGGTCTTGCCTGGCATGCGTGAGGACATGGATTCGAGCTCTAGCACCATGTACCCAACAAAGTGTCGGAGCAACAAAAGCCACATGAAAAACTAAATAAAATTGATTCTCTCTCTCTCTCTCTCTTACTGTCCCATTCTCTCTTAAAAAAGAACAAACAAACAAACTATAAGAGCAAAGGCTCAGTGTCCGATCCAGAGATGGGGTTCAACAAATATTTCTGAAACTATATTTCTGGAAATAAATTGAGCATAGGATATAAGTGCCTCGTAGGAAAGACACCCATCAAAGCCAATGACACAAGGAGAAAAGCCAAGAGACATCAGCTTACGTGGATCCAAGTTACGCTTTTAAATTTAGATCTGTTTTTGTGAAGAAACAGTAGCCCCAAAGCCACAGGTCTGGCCAATTGAATTAAAATATCCCTGATGCCAACAGGCATGTTTGAAGAACATACAAGCTGTTTAGCACAAGCCATTGCTTTGTAGAGGGCCATATATTCTTCAGACAGAGCTGAGTGTATACAGGGGGACATTTTAAAATCTGTGAGGGAAGGTACTAAAGAAAGGAGAGAAGATAGAAGAGGCAAAATTTGAATTGCCAAAAGAGATGTCTAAAAGGGCAGTTTAAGTGTTGCTGGAACATGATGGAATCTGCCCAGTGTCTCCACGAAGCATTCAGTAAAAGCCACATTGTGCACCAGCTGCCCTGGAGTTGTGTATTTTGGGGATGTGAAGAAGTAGTAAGTCTGAACTCAAAGTCAGTTGTGAGGTGAAACACAGACTACCCGAACAGTGCAGTGACCGTTCCATGAGACACCATTCCTGAACAGTGTCCTGAAGACCAACAACAGAGTAACAAGCATCCAAAAATAAGCAGCCGCTGGCATGAGAGCTTATTGTTGGTGGAGATGGTATTTTCTTATCCTCCTCAAAGCCAAACTTTTCAATTTGATCAACTTAGTTATATTTGATGTTTGCAGAGGTAAAGTCGAAAGTAGAATTGCTGGGTTTTTGGCAGCACTCCTTGATTCGCAAGCTTTGCTGGAACCTGCAGCCAGATCTGCACCAGAACTATGTTTCACAACCAGTATGACAAGGATGTCACTATTTGGAGCCCTCAAGGAAGGATCTATCCAACTGAAATATGCATTGGAAGCTGTTAAACAGGGTTCTGCCACAGGTGATCTGAAATCAAAAACTCATGCAGTATTGGTTGCACTGAAGAGGGCACACTCAGATCTTGCAGCTCACCAGAAAAAAAACTCTCTATGTTGACAATCATATTGGTATGTCACTTGCAGGGCTTACTGCTGATGCTAGCCTGCTATGTAATTTTACGCACCAGGAGTGTTTGGAATCCAGATTTGTATTTGACAGGCCACTTCCTGTGTCTTGTCTTGTGTCTTTAATTGGAAGCAAGACCCACATACCAATTCAAAGGTGTGGCCAGAGACCCTATGATGTGTTGCTTATTGCTGGTTATGATGATATGGATCCTCATATTTCCCAAACCTGTCTACTAACTTTTTTGACTGCAGAACTATGCCCGTTTGAGCCCGTCCTCAGTCAGCATGTGTTTACTTGGAGAGACACTTATCTGAGTTTATGGAGTGCAACTTAAATGAACTGATTAAACATGGTCTATGTGCCTTAAGAGAGACACTTCTGGGCTGGAGCAGTGGCTCAGCTGTTGGAGCCCTTGCCTGGCATGTGAGGGGACACGGGTTCAAACCCCAGCACCACGTTGACAACTAAGTGTCGGACCAATGAAGGTCACATGAAAAAATAAGTGAAAATGATTCTCCCTTTCTCACTCCTCTCTCTCTCTCACTGTCCCTCTCTCTCTCTTTAAAAAATAAAAATGAAAAGAGACTTCCTGCAGAGCAGGACCTAACTATGAAGAATGTTTCCATTGGAATTGTTGGTAAAGACTTGGAGTTTACAATCTATGATGATGATGATGTGTCTCCATTCCTGGAAGGTCTTAAAGAAAGACCACAGAGAAAGCCACAGCCTACACAACCTGCTGATGAACCAGAAAAGGCCGATGAACCAATCACTGTTAAGTGATAAACTTATCTGCACGTGTAGTATTGCGTATTTGAGAATGCAGAAACACATACTGATGGCAGTAATCCATACTTGGAACCAAAAGATGCAGTGGTGGAATGGGATGCTTTAAGAATCAGTCCAAATGACAGCTTTGTTCAAGCGACCTCTCCGAACCATATAATGGGGTACATTTTTCTTTGTGAGGGTCTATATAGCCTTTTTCCAGAAAGTATAGGCATACCAGTGTTTTTATATGAAGAAAATAGTATCATCCTAAAGACAACCATGAAAGACTATTGTTTCATCTCCCGGTTAAAAAAAAAAAAAAGCAAAATTGCATGGTGTACAGTGGGAAATAGGAAACACCTTAGCAATTTGCCACTAAACAGAACATCATTAACACAAAGGTAAGAGAAAGATCCCAGCCCGCACCAAATTCTCTAGTGTCCTTTGATCTCAGTTGTCCCTAACTCATTCAGCTGTGTTGAGATTGGCACATAACATCTCTGGGACTCAGTTTCCTCCTCTAAAAGATAGAGATTTAAAATCAAAGCTCTCTAACATTCCCTACAATTCTATATTCTTTCATTTTAGGAGATAGAGACAGCTCCTAAATGAAAAATATAATTATTCACAGAATTCGTTTCCTGGTTTTGGTTCAGTGAAGAGTCAACTGGTTTCTAATAAACCAAAAATAACGTTTTACAGCAATCATCAAGAGCAGAAAATAATGAAGATAATCCCTCTTCTTTTTTCTTTTGAAGGCAGTTACCAATGCAACCTTCAGTTTTGCTGCCAAATCCACTTAGTCATCAGATATTTGGTACCTAAGCACAATCCATTCAGTCACTGCTTATAACGTGAAACCTGAGCCAAGCCAAAGAGTGGCAAGGAAGAGATCATGTTTTGTTCATCAAAACACTTTTCAAATTAAGCCATCACATCCTAAAATAGTGGATTAGAACCACCTACCAGGGTTTCTTCCAGAAAGCATGCAAATGTGCCATCCTTGTTTAGAAGTGGGGTGTCAATTACTGTGCAGAAACAAAAATGACCAAGAGCCACAGCCTAATAAGACACCTGTCCATTTCCTTTTTTTTAATTTAGCAACTCTCAATTCACAGAGTTGCCTGACACAAACAGCATTTTGCTGACAGTTCGTGTGTGCTTCAGCAGTGATAGCGTTCAAACTAAAATGGAGTTTCAGATATTTCCATCTGCTTCTGAAAAATACATTTTGAGAATTACAGTATTAACCACAAATGAATGACCTCCCAGCCTCTCAAATGGGATACAGAAATAGCATTGTTAAATCCATCAGAAAAAGAAAGCTTCCCATCACCACTCCAGTTAAATGAAGATTTCCTAGAAGAGTCCTTATATAGAAACTGACATTTTTCTGGAAGGGAAGATCCCAGTAAGGGTCAGGAGATTATCTCCTTTGGGTAATCTAGACTCTTAAATCTTATAATTAATATTTATATTAATTATTATATTTAATAGAAGAAACTTATCAAAAGCTAGGGCAAATTTCTCAAGTGCTCTTGTTGGTGAAAAAAAGTGTGCATCATTAGGTAACAAAAAAGGATTACTCGGGCTGGAGCGGTGGCTCAGTGGTTTCAGCGCTTGCCTGGCAAGCACGAGGACCCGGGTTCAAACCCCAGCACCACGTACACAACTGAGTGTTGGAGCAACTGAGGCCATGTGAAAAACTAAATAAAGTTGTTTCTCTCTTTCTCTGCCTCTCTCACTGTCCCTCTCTCTTTAAAAAAAAAAAAAAAGGATTACTCAAGGTGAGCATGAGTGCAATAGGAACCAAAGTGATATTTCGGAGGTTGCCAAATTAATTCAAACAGTTTAAACTAACAATTCTGTACTGTCCTTGATGGTCTAAGTTCCATGAAAAAAGGAAGTTATTTATATATCAGAAAATCATTCCTAAACATGACAAAAGTATATTGCTTTAAAAAGCCTTCTTGCCCCACTATAGCTAATTCACGCCCCGGATGGTAAAATTATTTATATATTCAAATTTTTAAAAGAGCACTCTGCAGAGCCTGATTAGCAGGCTTTTAGAATCTTCTTTCCAAATTTAGAACCTGAAATTCACAACGAACAAGAATAACATTTCCTTTTTAACAAGAAAAAGTAAATGAAGATGAATCAGAATAGAGACAGAATAGTATTTTATAGTCCCTATGGGTTTTTAAAAAGCAGATTTTAAGAAAATTTTATCAGCCATTGATCTGAAGTCTTTTTAACAATTCTTTTTAAGGACACATTAAAAACAAAAGAAAATAGCCTTATATGATTGGGTCTTCCCACTTTCATCTGTATGAGCAGAAAGAAAGAACTGAGGCACAAGTGACTATATCACTAATGCTGGAGCTAGAAGACTTCCTGGAAATCATCTAAATCATCCCATGCTTGCACATATGAGAAAACTCACCCATCGTGTTTATTTACACTTACATTTTTAAAAGGTTTATACTTACAAGTTTTCTTCATATTTTGATGCCAAGATCCCAATGTCATTTACTTAATTCTTAAATTCATGTGACTTAGTAAGGTAAGAATCTCATTGCCTGTTCAATGACAGAGTTAGAATATCCTGAAGCTTATTCCAGCATATTATCACACAGTAAAGACACTAACAATCATGAGTTACCTATTACCATTGTCTACTGTTATGCGTGGAGTATAAAAAGCATACAAAATTGACAATTAATGAATCAATGTCACTAAAGGAAGCAGTGCAATATCTGTACCTGGTGGGGGACAGGGTGGGGAGAGGGATTAGGAAGGATATCTAGGAGGCTGGAGGGTGGGAGTATGGGGGAATCATCTCTGGAGGAGATAGATATGTGACATGCATGAGATATCCATTTAACTCAGGAGTTCTTCTGGGGGAAACAGAGAATCACGGGGAACCCAAGGGGGCATCCATGACATGGCATCAGTCTTGGATAACTATCCATTTGTTCCTGATTGTTTGGCAATGATTCCCCCTCAACTGTAACTCCATATTCATCTAATAAAAAAAAAATTGAAACCTCTGCAGGGAGCCATAGGGTAGAGCCTAAGCCTGGCTTTATCACCAGTCCACTGCATTACTCTGAGCTAGTCCTAACCTCTCTGATTCCCAGATTACTCCATCTGTCATTTTTTTAGGTTTAACTAACAAATAGACAGATTGCACATGTGCCAGACACTACTTTAAGGATTTTAAACACAATAATTCAAATAATTCTCACAATAACTTATGAACAGGGCCAGCTTCCTGGACAGTAGTACACGGGGTCTCATTCTCAGAAGGATCCCTCACTGGGTTCAATTTTCTGAGGCCTCCATCCTGAAATTTGAATAAGGGCTCCAGCACGTTCATTTCACTGAAATCTGAACAAGAGGCTCTGCAAATTATGTAACCAGTCCTACATATAAGGTAAAAATTATTACCGTTCCCATTTTATAGATGGGGGAACTAAGGCAAAGAGTATAACTTGTCTAAAAGCTAGTGATTAGTTGGAGCCAGGTTGCACAACAGGCCATGACTGTCTACTGCACTGAAGAGGAACACGGAAGCCCTTAATGCTAAATTCCCTGACAGTCCTGCAATTCCATTAAAATTCTTTAATAAAAAGAGTGCTGAGTTCACTCTTTGCTCCTTCCATCAATGCTTTTTATAGGCGTAGAATTATTGTGGAGAAAGAAAAAGAGATGCATTCATAAACAAGCCAAATTTGAAAAAAGAACTGCTTAGCTAAATGAAAGGTGAGAGGGTTTTAAAGGGTGGTGGCAGGGGCTTAGCTATTTAAATGGCAAACTAAACAGGATGCCTTTTGGACTATTTCAGACTCTGATCCTCAAATTAGAGCTTTTTGGAGTGGGATCCAGAGCCCTACACGGGGAAAACCAAGTTAGCCAGGAATGGTAAGGCCACAGCAGAGGCAGGACACATCAAAGAAGTTCTCTGCTCTGCCTTTTATAGATGTGTAAACAACCCAGCCACCTGGCTGTCCAATGGGCAAGCATAAATAACAGACTTGCATCAGCTGGGGATCAAATACTAAGGAAAAGAGGGCTCTGAGTCAAAGGTTAAATCCTCTGTCGGGAGAAGCATCTGGTCTCCTGTGGCTCCCAGGATGTCCTCTTCTACCCTTTCCATACCCACCTTCTACCTAAAGTAACCTTGGGTGTTCCAGTTCAACTATAATCTACCAGCTCAAGAAGAATGGAATATGTACCTTCCCCATTAAACCAGGACCTGCTTTACATCACACAGGTTCTGGGAGTTTTCATTACTATCATTTATATTATTATTGTCAATTACTATGATTTTTAATTGTCACTTAATATTCCATAATCACTCTACTTGTTAAATAAAATTTTTGTTTCATTTCTTATAAAATTAACTTGCAAATATAAACCAATGAAAAAAAATCATTGAGTTGGTTCCAAATGATGCCTCCAAGGAGAACCAAGAAAACTATTACTTAGTGAAGCACACTTTTCATTACCAAACACTCTTGCCCTGTACAGACTAGAACCATCGGAGCAATGCTGAACACACTCAGTGGTTGATAGTGAAGCAAGCATTACATGAAAATGAATTGTTTTAAAGAATCTTAGAGTTCTCTGATAAAATTCCTATTTTCTGATTGGATTAAGTAAAGCCAACAGGATTCCATACTGCTTTAGACTATCATAATTTTCTAGTTGACCAATAAAAGCCTCTATTTCTGTTAACATTTAATTAATTAGACAACCACAGTCTCTTCAGGAGATTCCCTCAACTATCATCCTGCTGAGAATTACCTATGACCAGGTAAGAATCTTCGAAGTGCCAGGCCTGGTGGCACACATCTCTAATCCCAGAAGCTCAGAAAACTGAGGCAGGAGGATCACAAGTTCAAAGCCAGCCTCAGCAACTTAGCAAAGCCCTAAGCAACTTAGCAAGACCCTGTTTCAAAATAAAAACAAAACGTGATAGGGATGTTGCTCAGTGGTTAAGTAACACTGGGTTCAATTCCTGGTACCAAAAAAATAAATAAATAAATAAATAAATAAAAAAGGCCCAAAGAGCTTTTCCTCATCGCAAATCCCTTATGCATTTGTCTTTGTCTCTTATTGGACATCCTGTCCCTCCAGTCCGGCCTAGAATTTCTTTCAAAGGCATTACTGTTCTGTTAAAAAGTCAGAAAGCACTAACCCTAGAAGAACAAGCTAGAAAATGCCCACGTATCTTTCCCAGAAGAGCTTATTTCCCAACCAGCTTATTACAGAGATACAGCTACGTCAGCATTCATAGCAGCTCAATCTGCAATAGCTAAATTATGGAAACAGCCTAGATACCCTTTACTGGATGTATGGATCCAAAAACTGTGGTATATATATACAGTGGAGTTCTACTCAGCCCTTAGAAAGAACGATATCATGGCTTTTGCAGATAAGCAGATGCAAATGGGTAAAAATCATGTCGAGTGAAACAAGCCAAACCCAGAGACTTAAGGGTCAAAAGTTTTCTTTCTCGTGTGGAAGCTAAAGTAAAAGCTAAGAAAGGACGAAAGTTAGCCAAGTTCATTTAATAGATCCACCAAATTCGAGGTAACATAAGCTGTGGGAATAATAGCTGTGAAGGGGGCAGACTAGAAAGGGAGGGAGGAGAGGAAGGAAAAAGAGGTGGTGATCAATATTGTAGAGTACACTTGACTCCCATGAGAAGCCCAAAAATACTCAGGCAGGCGTACAATTCCAGCAATTCCAATAATTAAAATACATACATACTGTCATTTGCATCTGAAACACAGGGGAATTACAGAGGAGACTTGACATGAAATCAGGGATGGGTGAAGAGGAGGGGAATCGCAGACAAGGATCAGGTTTAAGCTACTGTCATCACGAATGCATGTGTTAATGTGAAGCAATGAATCTGTTCAATATGTAAGACTATATTGAACCAATAATTAAAAAAAAAGACAGAAAATGCCCAGGTGGAGGCCACAGTTGGCAACAAGAGAGCATAGGAAATTGTCTCACCTGGACTCCTAAACACTGAAGCCATCTGTGACCACATGGCTCACTGTCTACTGGCATCACTTTGCTATTCCAGGAAACTCTTGTTCAGGAAGACGCAGTTACAAATAACTTGAGTGTTTCAGGAAATTCCCACAAATTCATGTATCTAAATATTAGGATACTCACTAGTGTTCATTAGCAAGAGAGAGAGAGAAAAAAAAACTTCTTAGAACAATAGTTCCCTTAACCAGGCTTCCTGCCCTTGAGGCTGGGAAAGCATTCCTTCAGATGTCTGCAATAGGTTACACCTGCCTATGTCTCTTCTGCTTGTCCAGGAGATTTAGCAACCACCATTTGGAGACCTGAAGAAGTAGAACTATAACACAGTGAATGGATGAAGAAAAACAGTCGCACATAGAAGAAGACTCAGCCATCAGAGAGAGCGCGCGCAATCAGTCAGGCTGTTCAGATTTAGCACATACCAAAAGAAATGGAAATGGAGAATGCCTAGGGAGAAAAAAATGAAGAAAGCCCAAATTCAGGTCCAAAAGCAGTTTGAAGCTAAAAATTATAATTTTCCATCTAACACTGCATGAGATGAGACGTATTGAGGACCAAAGTAGTGGTGGAAAATATCTAATGGAATAAATAGCTTAAAGTACAAAGCAAAAATATAAATCAATAGAATTCACAAAGGAAAAGAATTTTGGGAGAAAAATGGCTATAGTGCATAAATTCTATATTCAAATCAGCTACTATATAAGCCGTAACAAATTTTCCAACGCACAGAGAAAGATGAAAATAACAAAAAGAAATGAGAGATAGAAAGATAGGCACATACAAAATGTGTAGGCACACACGTATATATGTTGATAATATATGTAAATAGACAATGGTACAATACGTAGGGATGTATATAAAATTAATAATATTTATCAAACTACCAAACAGTATCTTATTTCTTCACAAAATCTCTACGAGGTTGGTACTAGTATTACGCTCATTTCACCAAGGACGAAACCAAAGCACAAAGTGAATAAGTAACTGAGCATAGACACAAAATCAGGAAGTGGCAGAGCCAGGATTCAAACCCAAGCAGCCTGGCTCCACATTCAGAGCCTTTGTACACAATGTCCCCAGTAAGTCTTTTTTTATATAATAACCATCAAAAATTTTAATACACTTATGTTGATTTGATTATGGACAGTTAAAATTGACAGCATGCATTTATATACATAATTTTAATGCATAGATTATGAAAGGGTGATTTAAAACACTGTTGAATATAAGAACATATTCCATTGGGATGAAAATCTGGAAGATTGAGGTGTAGTTCAGTGGTAGAGTGCTTGTGTAACATGTGTGAGGCCCTGGGTTTGATCCCCAGCACTGTGGAAAAAAAAGAAGGACATGATAGATTTTGAAATATCAATACTCAGGCTGGAGTGGTGGCTCAGCAGTTGGAGCACTTGCCTGGCATATTCGAGGACCCAGGTTCAAACCCCAGGTACACAATTAAGTGTCAGAGAAACAAAGGCCAGATGAAAAAATAAATAAAATTGATTCTCTCTCTCTCTCCACCCCCGTCTTAAAAATATTTTTAAAAATAGAAATATCATTACTCAAACAAAACAAAACACTAGGGATTACAGCCTCTGTAACTATTTATTTGTTTGGTTTTTGTGAGATGGGGGTCTCACTATGTTGCCCAGGCTGGTCTTGAACTCCTGAGCAGCTGGGGCTACAGGTGAATGCCACTGTGACCAGCTATTTAAATCGATGACTAAAAGTTTTACGTGTCAACCTACAATGTGGGAGATGGCATGTCATTTTTCAAAGTTCTTTTAAAGGGTATGTAAGCAATAAGAACAGACTAATCCAGGTCTGAGCCCCAGATCTCAACTCACTAATCCAGGGAGATGGCTTCAAAAGGGTGAGTACTGGGGCTAGAGTGGTTGGTGACATGGCAGTTACAACGCTTGCCTGGCCCAGCACCATGTACACAACAAAGTGTTGGAGCAACGAAGGCCTCATGAAAAACTAAATAAAATTGATTCTCTCTGTCACTGACTCTGTCTCTTGCTGTCCCTCTCTCTTTAAACAAAACAAAACAAAACAAAGTGAATGTTATGGGAATTTTCCCGACGCAGGGAGAGTTCAGATCCCTGTCCTCATACTAAATCCTGACCCTCCTTTCCCCATAAGATGGCATTCAGTAAGTAGATGGCTTTTCTCAAAGGGCCATTTCAGTGCCCTCTCTCCCCAGTAACTCTTAAAGAAGAAACATACAATAAGGAGCAATTCTAACAGGAGTATAGAATCAGAAGTTCTCAACTATTTCACCCAAGTATTGGAATTGAGAGTCAAAGCTGTGGAGAGGGTAGAGAGGAGAAACTGCATGGGTCTGCCCTGCAAGCAGGACAAGCAAAAGGGGGAGTAAATGTGTTCTTTAAGAGTCTGCTCATGGGGGTTGGGAATTTAGCTCAGTGGCAGAGCGCTTGCCTAGCATGCCCAAGGCCCGGAGTTCAAGTTAGGTCCTCAGCCCTGAAAAGAAAAAAAAAAAAAAGAGTCTGCTCATGGTGATGATAAAAGACAGCCTGGTAAGGGGAATAATGGCACTCTAATTTTCAAAACTAGGAAGGAAATATACATGAGAACCAAAAAGGAAGACAGAATGGAAAAGCCTAGTAACTGTCAATGCAAAAGGAATGAACTACTACTTGATCAAACATACCAAAGAAAGGAAAAAGAGAAAACAATAATATACAAGAAATATCAATGACACTGGGGATGTAGCTCGGTCGTAGAGTGTTTGCCTGGAATGTGTGAGGCCTGGAGTTTAATCTCTAATATCACACACACAAAAAAAAAACTGAATGAATAACAAATATAAAATCAGATATAAGGAATTAAGTTTATGTTTTAGTTAGCCTTTCTTCACTGTGGCAAATGCCTGAGAAAAACAACTTAGCAGAGTAAATGTTTATTTTGGCTCATGTTTATAGATGTTTCAGTCCTTGGTTGGCTGGTTCCATAGTTTGGGCTGCAGGGAGAGAGAAAGAGAGGAAGGGGTTGGGGAGAGGATAAACCCTCCCCTCCCAGGGCATGCCCCTAGTGACCTGCTTCCTCCAGCTAGGTCCCATCTCTCGGTAGTCTAGTCACCTATCATCAAATGGATTAATCCACTGAGGTCACAGCCATCCTGATGCAATCATTGGCTAAAAGTCCAACTCTGAATGTTGCTGCGTTGGGAATTAAGCTTTCAAAATAAGACTCTGGAGGACAGTCCAGATCTAAGCCACAACAGTCTAATGCATCAATCATTAAACAATTGGGCTACAAGCCAAATCCCGGCAATACGTTAGTCCTCCCTTATCTCTGGGGAACGCATTCCAATTCACCCAGTGGACACCAGGAACTGTAGGTACTCAGAATCCTAAATATACTATGCTTTTCCCTACACATGGATAACCATGATGAAGTTTAATTTATAAATTGGGCACAATAAGAAATTAACACCAATAACCAATGGTAGAAGAGAATAATTACAGTTATTTTTTTAGCCAGCATTTTTGCTGCTGTGAATAAAAAACCCAACAAGAACAATTTTAGGAGGAAAAGTTTGTTTTGAGGGCTTGTGGTTTCAGAGATCTTAGTTTATAGACAGCCAGCTCCATTCCTTGGGGCTCCAGGTGAGGCTGGACATCGTGGTGGAAGGCATGGCTCTAGGAATCAGAGATAGAAACTCCACACCAGATGCAAAATATAAACCCCAAAGGCATGCCCCCAATGACCTACCTCCTCCCACCATGCCGTACCAGCAGCCTTCAGTTGCCAGTTAATCCCTACCAGAGGATTAATTCACTGATGGGATTAGTGCTCTTATAACCCAATCATTACACCTCAGCTTGTTTTTGCATTGTCTCAAATACTGAGCTTTTGGGGGATACCTTTCATCCAAACCTTAATAGTAATATTCTATAGTAAAAGTTATTTGACTACAGTCCCTCTCTCTCTCTCTCCCCCAGAATGTCTTAGGGTGTACACAGCCTTCTTCTTGTGAGGACAGCAGAGGATGCAATGCCAATGTGCTGAGATGAAGTGGGATGAATGATGTACTCAGAATGATGTGCAATTTAAAATATAGAAGCTATTTCTTTCCAGAATTTTCTCCTTAATATTTTCAATTACAGTCAACTACAGGTAACTTCACCTGCAGAAATCAAAACCTCAGGTAAAAAGGACTACATGAAGAATACCTGAAATGAAGTAATAAAGAAATATTTCCCTCTATATGGATACAGAAACGCATCCAATTTCAATCCTTCCAAAAATTATAGTGAAGGATTTTGTAATTAAAGGACACAAAGCCTTGAGGATATGAAGAATTAGAGAGGAGGCAACACGGTGTTTGGGCTTGAAAAGCAGATATAAGAATGACAGATGGCTTAGGGCTTAAGCTATCAGAGGAGAAGGACAAGAACCAACTTGATTTGCAGGCAGATTTCTGCAAAGGCTCAGGAATTGATGGCACCGGGTACTTCCGGCAGGTGGGGAGCAGGGGATGAGAAATGGATGGATTGAAATCTGTCCAAAATACAGTCAGGCCCCTCTAGTCCTTTCAACTCCCCGCTTCTTTCCCACCCCAGGAGAAAGTGGTGTTTTGTCCTCTGGAGAAGGGAAAGGAGAGGCTGTCTGCATACACCAGCCTGGAAAGAGGGGCTAATGAAGAACATGGTCCCCGTGTCCTCACCATCCACAGGGCCTTTGTTCAAGACTTCGCCTTCTAGGCAGGAGAAAGATATTTTCAGAGGCATCAGACAGGAAGGTGAATCTAACATGTTGACCTGGGGGCAGGGGTGAGAGGGTTTCAATGTGTCCCAAAGTCCACGTGTTAGAACCTTAATCCCCACTGGAACAACATTCGGAGATGGGACCTTTAGGTCTTGAGGGCTCTGCCTTCTTCACAAAAGGACAGATGCTGTTGTCACAGAAGTGGGTTCATTATTGCAAATTAATGTCCCTAGAAGGAAGAGTTCAGTTCCATCTCTCTCTCTCTCTCTCTCTCTCTCCCTGTCCCTCTCTTCTAGCTCCCTCTTTGTGCACCAGATGCAGCAGCTCAGACTTTGATGTCCCAGCCTCCAGTATCATGAGTCAATAAATTTCTGTTCTTTTTAAATTACCCAGTCTCAAGAGTTCTGTCATAACATCACAAAGCACACTAAGCTGGTGGGCGGAGGCGGCAGAGGCAATGTTCCTGACAAATCTGGACAGTAGGGTGGCCCTGCAGACCACAACCTCACCAGTGCACTCAGAAAGGCCTGCCAGCATCCGGTTCTTCATTCTTAAATGAGAGCAAACACTGGAAGACTGTTTCTCACACAGAAAACAGAGACAAAGTGGAGCGACTTGAGACCACTGAGAGTGAAAAGTATTTTTAAAAATGTACATATTCAGGTGGTGGTACATGCCTATAATCCTAGCGACTCAGGAGGCTGAGGCAGGAGGCTCACAAATTCAAGGACAGCCTTAGTGAGACACAGTCTCAAAATTAAAATAAATAAAAAGGGCTCATGATGCAGCTCAGTGGTAAAGTGTCCCTGGTTCAATCCCCAGTACTGAAAAAATTAAATCAAAATCAATATTAAATATATGTGTGCTGGGGTCTGTGTGTCTGTGTGCTTAAATTTAAAAAAAGATTCTGGGCCAGGCATGGTGGTGCATACCTGTAATTCCAGTGGATCAGGAGGCTGAGGCAGGAGGATAGCAAATTCAAAGCTAGCCTCAGCAACTTAACAAGGCCCTAAGCAACTTAGGGAGAACCTGTCTCTAAAAAGCGGGGAGCAGTGAGGCTGGGAATGTGACTGAGTGATTAAACACTCCTGGGTTCAGTCCCTGGTATCAAAATAAATAAATAAATAAGAACAAAAAAGTATAAAAAGATTCAGAGAACAAAAAAAAAGTTCTTCAAAATTAAGAACATAAAAGAAGAAATAAAACTCAATAGAAAAAAAAAAGAGAATGAAGTTTAAGCACTACCAGCAAAAAAAACAAAAAGGTAAAAATATGGGACCGGGGCAATGGGAACATTAAAAATTAGAAAACTACTTCCCAACATTTGAATATAGGAGTTGTAGAAAGAAAAAAAAGTAGAAACTGTGTATAAAAATTAATGACCTTAGCTAAAATTGGTAATTAATGGTGGATTGTTAAGGTATAAAGTGGAAATATATATATATATATATATATATATATATATATATATATATATATGAATGAGAATTAAAGAAATGCACATGATTCTTTTTTTTTATTTACGGAAAATAGATTGATTCTCTGTTTAAAGTAAACAGTGTGGTTGTTCCAGGATAGAGTGGAAGATGGTAAAACAGCCTGGGTAGAAGACTTGCCATAGAAGTGGAGATATGTTCAACTTTTCTAAAAGTCAAGAAAATGCAAGTTAAGCACACAGTACGATGTCACCGTGCACATCTCTGCACTCAGAAGCTTCTAAGACAGTGCCTCTCATAGGTGGGGCGCCAGGGAAACAGGGATGCATTGCTAGACTGGGGTTTTCCAGGGCAGAAATCTGATGATGCCAATTAAAATAAAAACTCTACATGCCTTTGATCCAGAAATCACATTCCTGGGAGCCTACACAACAAAAAATACAAAAGCAGCAGTAACACAATGCATATATAAGATGATTTATTGAACATTCACTGTTTTCCTAGGGCCAGCTTGAAGTACAAATGTTTACATAATGTACGATTTATCTGAAAACACTTATCGACATGCATCATTACTATATCAACTCTGTCAGAGGGGGAAAAGTATGCTGTTTAGACATATGGTTTATAAATTGAGAAATGGATTTCAGTAGCATGGAGTACTCATAGAACTGCACCCAAAATTCATTCCTAACTGGATGCAGGGTACATGCCTGCAATCCCAGCATCTTGGGAGGCTGAGGCAGGAGGATTGGAAGTTCAACACTAGCCTCAGCAACTTAGCAAGACCCTGTCTGAAAATAAAATAAAAACAAGCTGAGGATGTGGCTCAGTGGTTAAGCACTGACTTCAATCCCTGGTACCAAAAAAAAAAAAAATCCATTCTTATATTTGTATCAACACATGTTGACCAAAAGAATGGTTGAATAGTGAGATAGATAGATGGTGAGACAGGGTTTTGCCACAAGTCTCTCACACTTGGGAAATGATCAGCACCTCCTGTAAAGGCATTTTTTAAAGCTCTCTTGGATTTCAAGGAAAATGGAGTCTATTTTTCTTTACTAAACAAAATTAAATTAATTACTAGGGGCAATAGTAAAAAATGGCATTAATAAAATGGCCATTCGACAAGCTTTACAGAAATGCACGGTCTGATTGCAGGTAATGGGAGTTCTTCTTTCTTGGACTCACAGCCTTTAACTTCATCCAGCCCCCTCCCTATTCTACATCCCTGAGCTTTTCCTAAGGGAGGGCTGGGAGCAGGAGGGAAGAAGAGGAATCAGCATCTCCACCCAGTCTTGGACAGTTTTCCTAATTTGGAAAGGGAATGGTAACCGCCATGGGATGATGAATGTTTCTGATGGGATCTGGGACATGAAGAATGTCAACCAAGTCGTAAGATACAAACTAGCAACAAAGGAGTAGAATTCTGCTAGAGAGAAAGGGAAGTTACCCCACTTTTCCACAATCAGAAAATTGCTTGGGCTCCAGGCTAAATTGAATTGGAACTCGAGTTGGACTTTGGAACCCTAACAAAAGTATTCATATATTTCTCATTTTGATGATTTTTCAGACCATGTGAGTTGATTGAACTCTGCACAATTACTTCTCCTTCACTGAATATCCTGTGGTTTGTTCTACTGAAGCAGTAAGATGAATAATACCAACACTTAGGTTTTACTTTACAGTTTACAAAGTGCCTTCTTATACTTTCTCTTCATTCAGCCTGTGGTTTGGCACCAGTAAGACAGGGATATTATGATGACAGTTAATTTGACCAATGAAGACTCCGACACTCAGAGGGCAGAGAGTACCCAGGTGCAATTCAAATTCAGTTCCTTGGGAAAAAGGTAGGGGAAGGGGCAGTACAGGGGACTGAATTAGAACTAGTTATGCTCCATGCTTTTATGATTATGTCATTGAATAGTTTATTGTCATGTATAACTAAAAAGAACAGAGGGAGGGAGGAAAGGAGGGCAAGGGGACATACTGGGGATTGAATTTGAACGAATTATACTCCATGCTTTTAAAATTGTGTCATGGTATATTCTAATGTCATATATATCCAAAAAAGAACCAATTAAGAAAAAAATAAATCAAATACAGTTCTTGTAAGGTTACATTCATATTAGCATAAGCTCAGGGAAATGTGTATATTTTTGTGTGACCCAGTGCCAACTGATACAATGTTTCTGGAGTAAGCATCAAAAGCCTTCAAATAGGGCTAGGAGTGTTGCTTGGGGGTAGGGCTCTTGCCTAGCAGGTACAAGGCTTAAAAAATGCATTTTAGTCAGCTCAGGCTGCCATAATAGACTGTGGGGAGAGGCAGGTAGTGGTTCACTAACAGAAATGTATTTTTCACAGTTCAGGGCTGAGAAGTCCAAGGTCAAGGTGCTTCTGCTATAGAAATATGCTGCTCTCTGCCTTGCAGGCCACCTGCCTCCTCTGTCCTCACATGACCTACTTCTTGTGGGTGCAGGGAGAAAGTGGGCTTTCCACTAACTCCTATGTAAGGACCTTAACTCAATCAGATGGAGCCCCACCATTGACTTCATTCAATTACTTCCTTAAAGCTCTATCTCCAAATACAGTCACATTGGGGGGATGGGACTTCAACATATTAATTTTAGGGAAACACAAATATTGAGACCATAATGATTTGTATCCCCTTTGAACTGGTGATTCCTCTACTAGGAAATTTACTAAAGAAAATGATCAAATACATTTACCAAAATATATTACCATGAATGTTTTTTGAAAGCAATGTTGTTGGGCATAATGTTTTATATTTCTGAACTTTGGTTTATTCATATCCAAAAAGACAGACAATAGCAACACATACTGCATGGAGCTATGTATATTAGGAAAATCTAACACATTACCTGAAAAATATACTTTCCACATCAGTTAAAATATTCTCATTAGGGACTGGAGTAGTGGTTCAGTGGTTACGGTGCTTGCCTGGCATATGTGAGTATGCAGGTTCAAACCTCAGAACTACGTACACAGCAATGTGTTGGAGCAATGAAAACCATGTGAAAAACTAAATAAAAGTGATTTTCTCTTTCTCTCTCTCTCTTTCACTGTCCCTCTCTCTCTCTTTAAAACAAAATATTCTCATTTCATTAGAAGTTTGATTGTTCAACAAATAAATTTCTGAATAAAATTTAAAAATTCTCATTATCATAATACATATAAAAATCATAGAACACTATAAAAACATTCCAGAAACAGTAAATGGTATTAGTTAATTTAGCAGTTAATAGTCAGGGCTTTGTTTTAGCTTTAACTATTGTTTTTATAACTTTATTTTCTCGTGATCTCAACGTGGCTTTCACAACTTCCAAAGACAGGTCCGAGTGGCAAGGTAAGAGAATCTTTCACAGCATCTCTCAGCAGACTTTCCCAGAACTGGGTTACATGCCTACCCTAAATCACTACAAAAAGAAATAGGGTTATCATTGTTAATCTAGATTACTTTTATACCTAAAGAAAAAAATAGGGATACAAGCAGAAAATCACTTCCAGGTAGGCTACTCGTAGTGTCCATACTGTTTCCTTCTATTTCGAAGAGTTTATCTTCCATCTCAGACAAAAATTCTTTGTCAGAATTTGATACACCTCAGCCTTTGAATGCCAGCCGCTTTCCTCTGCCAAGTCAGCCCTACAGCCCTAGCTTCTTTCTTGTCTAACAAGCAACAGCTTCGATAGGACTGATCAAAGCAATCAGAAAGAACAAGGCAGGACCACAGCCTGGCAGAGTAGAGAAGTCCTCAGGAGGGAGTCAGGGACAGATAGCAAGGGAGAGGCTTGCTCCGACTGACTGGCCACACTTCAGGGTCTAGGTTTTCTGAGCTCTGTGGTCAAAACCAGCTCAAAGCAGGAACTTTTCTGGGATGCAGAGTCGAAGTCCACTGACCAGGGCTGGTACATCAGGTCAGAGGGTGACCAGTGGCAGCAGCAATTCCATTCTTTTTTTTTTTAATTAGTTCAACATAGATTTACATATTGGATGGAATTGTTGCTCCATAATCATGCATACATGGATGTTGACATAGGAAGACAGGATAGTAAGTTGAGATCACTCCTAGACCAGAATCTACCCCGCTTCATCCATTCCCCGAACTCCGGTCTCCTCTGTAATCCCACCATACTGTAGCTTGAAATGAACATACACATGTATAATAATTGCTGACATTCCTGAGGACCTTTGCCTGTCTGTGTATAGCTAGGCTTCTAATGGGGGTTGAGTATTCCCCGTTGTCTTTCTCATTTCAGGCTTCAGCTCAGAGATGGAGAAAGCTCCATGGGGAGTGACAAGGAACGCAGGGCAGATCTGATCTGCTAAAGGCTAGTCCTCAACACGCCATGGGGGGCAGTGAGTACATGCAGTAGATAGACCAGGGGGAAAGCCCTTCCTTAAAGATAAAATTCCCTGGGGCAAGCTTCACTGTCAGGGTTGGAGCTGCAAAATGGAAAGGTCAGAATTAGCCTGGACATGATCGGTAATTGGGCCCCACCAGGGCTGGGTAGGTGGGTGAAAATCCAGTGGCTCCTGGTGGTGCTTCCAACGACATCCTCTTCCCTTCTCAGCAAACATACTTCTCAGGATAAGCAAATCCCATCTGAGGCTCTTCAGCCCCCTGAGCAGTGTCCTTCAATGAGACCCAGAGTTTTGCCAGGGAGAACTGGTCACAAATAACTATGAAATGTATCCGGGATGAACCTGGGCCCTGTTGGGCCACTGAGTGGCCAAGGCATGACAAGGTTTCAGGAAGGATGCTGTCTGAGAAGATGGTACTTGCAGAAAGAGAATCGTCACCTCTGTTAGGAAGGATTAGCTGGAGGATGTGCCTCATTTCATAGCAGACGTACCTTTGGGCTGATGCTTCCTGGAGTGCCATAATTAGATGCCACACATACATCCTGGCCTTCAGCAGCTCAACAAGTACCCAGTCCTTTCCTGTGTTTGATTCCTAATATTTCCAGCTCAGGACAGTGTCAAATTTCTACACAGGACTTCTCTAATCCGGACAAACTTTCCCAGCTTCTGCAAAGAAGGTTCATAGTTGGTGGGGACAAAGCTGCCTCCATGTGAAGGATTTACTTGTTGTTCTGTCTACAATGCAGCCAGAAATGAAATGACTGCTGCATTTATAACTAACATAGACCACAGAGGACAGGATGGGAAGAAGTCAACGCATTTAGAATTGTGAAACAGGGTTACTCTGCTGGAAGAGCAACAGTGCAGTAAACCATAGCTCTTAATAAGAGGAAATGTAGAAGATAATTCTGAGAGGAGACCAGAAAGATCCTCAAGGAAGAAAAAAAAAACTATTGTTTTCAAAGTGTCACTAGGGCGGTACTGAGGCTGCTTACCAATCCAAGGACCATCCTTTGAAGAGCAGGGTTCGGAGGACCCAGACCTGAGACCAGTGTGCGGGAAAATTTGTATTAAGAAGGAAAAAGCTGGGCATGGTGCTGCACACCTGGAATCCCAGCAACTCAGAGGGCTGAGGCAGGAGGATTCCAAGCTTGAGGCCTACCTGGGCAAGTTAGCAAGACCCTGTCTGAAAATAAAAAGGGCTAGGTAATGTAAGTCAATGGCAGAGTGCCCCCAGGTTCAATCACCAGCACAGGAGAAAGGAGGGGAGAAGGAAGATGAACAGCATCACAGTAAGAGTTTATAATGATGACTCTCAACACAAATTAAAACCACTGGATGCGTTGCAAAACTAGAAAGGGTGGAAACAGAATTGCCCCTTCTATTACAATCATAGACACCTAATACAGAGAAATCGGGCAAAGATTCCTAAGAGAGGTACATGGAAATATCCTCTTAACCTTGAATTCAATATATCTACTCACAACTCCCAAATCTCAGAATCAGTTTCCAACTGAGATAAAGCAAGGTACATTCCAAGCATTTATAAGTATGTCACTGTACATAAAGTCATGTATATAAAAATGTTCTTCATAGGTGTAAGAATTATATCACTGGGGGCTGGAGCAGTGGCTCAGTGATTAAGGTGCTTGCCTTGCATGCACCAGTACACAGAGAAGTCTCAGAGCAACGAAGGTCACATGAAAAACTAAATAAAGTTGTTTCTCTCTTTCTTTCTTTCTCTCTCTCTTTCTCCTTAAAAAGAAATTATATCACTGTACTTGGGATTTTTAGGAAAAATATAGGACCCAGAAGAGAGGTAAGGGTTTGGGGGATGGGAGGAGGGAGGCAGAGGGTTGGGATGAGGGCTGGGGGGCAGGTATTGAACAAGTTGTATTGCTGTATTGTGTGCATCTAGGAATATGTGACAACTAATCCCACCATTATGTACAACTATAATGCACTAATAAAATAATTTTAAAAAAAATAATCAGTTTCCAAGAAAGAAATCAGCAGAAGCCCTAGGAAAAAGGAAGAATGTCTGGTCTGTTTTGTGTCGAAAACTGACTAGGGTAATGAAGAGAGAAAGTACAAGATGCAAAGTCCATGCCCCATCTCGTCAATGCCAGCCCAAAGACGAGTGGGCCCAGCAACCAGATCAGGCCTGCGCCCTGCTGTCAGACTACTCATGGTGACAGTATGGACAGGTTTCAAGTCACATGAAAGCATCAGATGCCACAGGCTATCAGATGCATTCTGTGGGCCCTTTCATCTCCTGGGTTGCCAATTTATTGTGGGTAGTCTTAGAGGCTCTAGAAATCCAGAGCAGCCCAATCCACATGATTTGACCTTTGCCTACGAAGACTGGTGCCCTTTTGGAAGGGAAGAGGTGGGGAATGGGAAGGGATTTAAGGTGACATCAGTTTGAAGTTTTGCTACAAAAGTCCTCAGATGTACCGAGTTCCGTTGACACATTCCCCAATCACCCTGACAAATTAATGTGTTTTGGGGAGGAGTCTGTTTTCTTCTGTTTTCAGGGCTACTTTGTTCAAGTAGAAAGTTGTATAATAGTGTCAGCTGCAAGTAACCGAAACCCCAACTCAAAGAACTACAGTAAGGAATTTTACTACATTGAGTACCAGGGTGAGCTGAGGCAAGGGACCCTCAGGATGGGTAATCCAGTGGCTTGATGACTTCATCCCAGATCCAGTTTCTTTGCTTCTCTAAGCTCTGGTATCCTCACTGTTAGCTTCATCCTCACACTGACTCTTCTCATGGTCACAAGGCTGCAACAAGGGGTCATGGCTAGATGACAAAAATCAATATCAAGAATTAAGAGACTATTCTTGTGTCTTTCCTTAGAACATTTGCCAGATTCCCTTGTATCAGATATCTGTTGCTGTGTAAAGATGTATATATAGGTATGAAGTTGTAGACACACACACACACACACACATTCACACACACACATGCACGCACACTCCCCAAAACTAGCTGATTAAAGCAGGAATTGGCAAGCTTTCTGTAAGACAGGGTCAATTAGCAAATATCTTCAGCTTCATGCATCATGTGGGCTCTTGTGAGGTTGCTGTTATCTGAAGACTCGACTAAGGCTGGGGGCTCTTCAGCCAAGATGGCCCGTTTATACATCTCTTAGCAAGAAGCCCCACTTGCCCGTGGCATGGACCTCTCCATAGGGCTGCTGGAAGTCCTGAGAGCATGTGGACTTTATGTCCCGGAATGTGCAATCCAAAAGAGGCAGAAGGATGGAGCCATGATGCATTTCATGATGCAGTCATACATGTTCTGCTGTGTCTTTTTTTTTTTTTTTTTAGAGAGAGAGGGACAGTGAGAGAGAGAGAGAGAAAAACAATTTTTTATTTAGTTTCTCATGTGCTTTCATTGCTACAAGACTTCGTTGTGTACGTGGTGCTGGGGTTTGAACTCGTGTACTTGCACATGCCGGGCAAGTGCCGTAACCACTGAGCCACCGCTCTAGCCCCTGTCCTAGTCTTTATTGAGCATTTATCTAGACCATACTCAGGAGGATAGGAATTAATCTACTTCTGAAGAGATGGACACAAAAGCTGATGGCATCCAATCAATCATTATGTCTTGGCCAAATGTAGGATTGATTTCTAAAAACCAGGATTTAGCCTTTTTCCTGAGGTCTATTTCCACCACATATTTAATGTCCCTGTTTTAGAGGCTTAGTTAAAATCACTGGACCTGAAATTACCAAGAATATGATAAGCCACAGATCTGCCATGCAATGTGGTACAGTCTGTGTCCCTGTGCAAGAAGGGACACAGACAAGGAGGAGAGCGGTGGCTGAAATCCAGCCTGCACTTAGCTAAGTCTTGTTCCCAAAGAAGGAAAATTATTTTGTCTTTCCTCTGTCTAGAGGAGGAACCTGTGCAAGGATCCACACAAGGTAATTTACGTGCCAGCAATGATCCTGAGCTGCTGATTATTTGCATGATTTCCCTCAATCGTGGTGTACTGTTTGGATTCCAACCCTGGCATCCACTGTGTTCTCTCATTTTCTCTGCCCGATGGATTGCACACACCCACAGAGACAGTCCTTTGAGAATCGAGTAAAAAAGTGATTAAACTCCTATTTGTAATTTTTTAATCTAAAGCAAGAAAGAAATTAATTACTACCAGATAATGGATTCATACAGGCAGATGTTTATAATGTATAAACATACATGAGAGTAAACATTTAGAAGTTTTTACAGATGCATCATTAAGAAGAATTAAAGGCTATTGCTTTATATTATCATCTAAGTCATTGACGAAAAATTTTAATGAGACCAGGCTGAGAACCGAGCCTTAAGTGAACATTGGTCAAATAATCTTACTCAATATCTAATCCAAATCAATACTTATGTACCAGAGGCTCTGTGCTAGGCAGCCCGGAAGATGGCCCCTAACAATTGTGCCTCTTGCTTTTCACATCATGTGAGGGACATTTTGCATGGCATGTTGTGAAGCTTTGCCATAGAGCCCGAGCTGGAGGTATCCAGCTAAACTGCAGCCACAGAAACTGAAATTAGGAAATGCTTGCTGTTACTCAGCAAGTCCAGGGTCAAATGCTTGCTCTCATATGTGGGAGCTAGAGGGAAGAAAAAGGTAATAAAAATAAAGTGGATCTCACAAAAATAGAAGGGAAACCAATAGAGTAGAGGAAGGGGATTGAGAAGGAGAGAGGACGGGAGCCCGTGGGGAAGCACTTGTAACAAAATCTACCGAGTTATGCTACGTCGTGTACGAATATACCGCAATGGGGGCTGTGAGCAACGGCTCAACAGTTACGGAGCTTGCCTGGCATGTGCAAGGACGTGGGTTCAAACCCCAGCACCCAGGTAAACAACAAAGTGTCAGAGCAATGAAAGCCACATGAAAAACTAAATAAAATTGATTCTCTCTCTCTCTCTGTCACTCTCTTTTAAAAAAATTTTATACACACACACACTCACACACACCATAATGAATTCTGGTTATGTATATAATTATAAAGCACTAATTGGAATAATAATAATAGGAGATCAGTAGAGTAGAGAAGGAGAATCAGGAAGAGGGAGGACAGGAGGTAAAGGGCAGATACTGGGGAATGAGATTTACCAAGTTACATCATGTGCATGTACAAATATGGAGCAATGAACCCCATCGATATGTATAATTATAATGCACCAACAAAAAATTTTAAATGTTTGCTTTCTTAAGCTGTTAAATTTTAAGGTTATTTGTAGCTCAGTGATAGATATCTAATACATTCTTCTTTTTTTTAAAGAAAGAGGGACAGTGAGAGAGAGAATCAACTTTTATTTTAGTTTTTCACATAGCTTTCGTTGCTCCGACACTTCGTTGTGTACCTGGTGCTGGGGTTTGAACCCGCATACCTGCGCATGCCAGGCAAGCACTCTAACCACTGAGCTCCAGCTCTCCTGATACATTCTAATAGGTGATGTGTGATAGATATCTTCAAACTTGCCAGAAGCTACAGCTCTGCCACCTATCTATTTTCATCCTCACACTACAGATGAGGAGAAAGACTACTTAAATGACTTTCCTAATTTCAAGACCACTAGTCAATACCAGGATTGGAACTTTAAATCTAGTTTGACTCCAGAGTCCACACCCTTTTCCACTCATAACAGACATTTCATCAACTAGGTACATGACCTTGGGTATGTTATTCCAATCTCTTTATAGTCAGTTTCCATTTACTTAATTTTTTTTAAGAGAGAGGGACAGTGAGAGAGAAACACAGAGAGACACAAAGACAGAATCAATTTTATTTAGTTTTTCACGTGGCTTTCATTGCTTGGACACTTCATTGTGTATGTGGTGCTGGAGTTTGAACTTGCTACTGGTACATACCAGGCAAGTGCTGTAACCGCTGAGCCACTGCTCCACCCCCTATTTACATGATTTTTATATCAAGGACTGATGAGGGGCAGGGATGAGGAATTGAAGATCACTTAATTGAGCTGAAGACATGCAGTCAAGTCCCAAAGCACTGAGGTTTTTTGATCTGCATTTTGTGTGCCAACGGCTTCCTATACGTGGCAGTCCTGCCACTCAGAGGATGGAGTGGGAGATCTGTATCCAAAAGGAAAGGGAGAAGAGGCTTCTAACCTGCTCTGGCCCTTCCATGTTACAGCATCTCCATAGAGATCCCCCAGCTGTGATGAGTGTAGTCAAAGGAACCCCACCTACTTTGGCTACAACTCAGTATGGACACTCAGTACAGAGGGGGCTGACACATTGGAACATGTGGAACAGTGGAGGGAAAGGGGGTAATGCAGAGCCAAGGAGGACACCATGATCAAGACTGTGATCATTAGGAAGGGGATGGCAGGGAGGGAAGGGAAAGGGCAGGAACTGGGAACGACTCAATTATGTGCATGTATGAATATGGGACAAGGAATCCCATGTATATTTATAATGCACCAATTAAAAATTAATTAAAATTCTGTAAGAAGTGTCGTAATTATGGCTGCATTTATAAATTCTGAGATGTTGCTTTCCTTTATTTTGATTGGTTATCTTTATCACCGACTGCAGTGTGTGGGGCTGGAGCGGTGGCCTAGCAGTTTCAGTGCTTGCCTGGCTTGTGTAAGGACACAGGTTTGAACCCCAGCACCATGTACACAATGAGGTGTTGGAGCAACAAAAGCCACATGAGTAACTAAATAATTGATTCTTTCTCTCTTTCTCTCACTCTCTCTCACTGTCCCTCTTTCTTTAAATAAAAAAAAAATAATGCAGTGTACTCAGCTGCATCTGAAGCTCCAAAAAGAGAGAACCTCTGCCCTAAATCTTGGAACAGTAGGCCCAGCTTAGTGGGGGTGGGAGGATCCCTTTCCACAAAAGCTGTGCCAAACCACCTGTCACTTCGCCGTCTTTGGTGATGAATGAACAGGACCTTTAACTCTAGCCTGCTGGGAGGAGTGCTGTATACAGAAGAGAAGATGCAAATGACACAGGGGAGAATTGATGAGGTGGATAGGATACCATGGGAAGAGGCCCAACAACTGGTGTCCTGTAGGGTTTGAAGAACTTTGATTAGAAAGTCTGGGTGACAGCGTGTAGACATGGCCACCTTGTCTTTCACTCATTTCTTCAACAGCTCTGCCACTCACTAAGTAGGTGAACACAGACAAGTTATTTGCCTTCTCTGGGACTTAATTTCCACCTTTGAACAAAGGAAGAAATTATAAAACCTCCTTCCTATGTTACTGTACAGATTAAAGAAGATTACTTACTTGAAAGGACAGTGCAAAATAGTAGAAATTCAATATGTACTCAGTTTTCTTATTATTCATTTTATTTTCCTCAAGAAATATAAATCCAACATATTTTCTTGAAATCACTGTAGCTGCTCATAGAGACTATATATAAATGGAAAGAATGGAGATAGCAGAAGGCTGTTGAAGTTATGCAGATGGGAGATTGCATTAATCCACTTTATATTGCTATAACAAATTACCTGAGGCTGGAAACATTATAAAGAAAAAATATTTATTTAATTTACAATTTTAAAGATCCTAGCAGATACCAACCTCTGTTAGGCCCTAATGAGAGTCTTCTGACTTATCATAATGTGGAAGATAGTATCTTGGCAGGAATCTACATGAGAAGGAGAGAGTACATGGTGAGACAGAAAGCCAAAGAGACTCAGGTACCAGGAACTTTTTGGAGTTCATTAGATTTTTCTTGCTGTGACCAAACTACTTGACAAGAACAACTTAGAGGCCAGACACAGTGGTGCACACCTGTAGTCCCAGCAGCTCGGGAGGCTGAAGCAGGAGGATCACAAGCTTCAGTAACTTAGTGAGGCCCTAAGCAACTTAGTGAGACCTTGTCTCAAAATAAAAAGTAAAATGGGCTAGGGATGTGGGTCAGTGATTTAAGTGCCCTGGGTTCAATTCCTGGTACCAAAAAAAGAGAACAACTTAGAGGAGGAAAAGTTATTTTGGTTCATGACCAGAGGTTCAGTCCATGCTGGGTCTGAGATAAGGCAGAACATTACGGTGGAAGGGCAAGGGTGAGGAAAGCTGCTATCCTCAGGCAGCCAGGAAACAGAGCACAAGCAAGAAAGGCACTAGGGACAAAAATATAAACCCCCAAGGGCAAGCTCCCAGCAACCTACTTCCTCTAGTCACACTCTTTGTGCCTATGGTTACAACCCAGTTAGTCCATTCGGTTACAGCTCTCGTAATCTAATCATCTCACCTCCTGCGTTAATATAGGAGTTTGGGGGGAACACCTCATATACAAACAGTAACACTCTCATTATCGTAAGTCTCCCTGTGGGAACCAACTGGAGTCCCACAAAAAACACATTTATCTCTCCCAAAGGTGATACCCCCAATGACTTACCCACCTTTCCCTATCTCTTAAAGATCCCAACCCCTCCCAACACCACTCCCATCCTGGAGACAAAGCTTCCAGCATATGAGTCTTGGGGGACACACTCAAATCGTATCTAAACCATAGCAGAGATAAAAACAGCCCAGGCTCAGAGAAGAGCGGTGAAAAAGAAGAAAGTGGGGTTGGTTGGAGGCTATCTTAAAAACAGAGTTGACAACATTTATTGTGGATACAAGGAAACAAAAAATCCTTGTCAAAATCTTTATTTAGCTTATTTCACTCTAGTGAAGGTAAATTGAGCCATTTATATGGTATGTATTAGCATTTTCCAGCAGAACTTCCTGTGATAACAGAAATGTTTAATGTAGGTGCTCTTCAATATGGTAGACACTATCGCATGTTCCTACTAACCACTTCAAGGGTGGTTAGTATGACTGAAAAATTGAGTTTTAAATTTTATTTTAGTTAATTTAATGTACAGCAACCATGTTGGTTAGTGCGGGTCTAGGTAATATATAGCCTAGATATTTCCCCTTATAATCCCTCAAATTATACAGACCCACAGTTCACAGAACCTACAATTTCCTTCCACATATTCTTTTTCAATCTTGTTCAATCCTATGTGTTCAACTAGTTTATGTTAATAGAGAGAGATTATGGAAGGGAAAAAAAAGCCAAGAATCTTCCTCCTTCTCTTAATCTCAGTATTGTAACATTAATGGGTAACCCATTTTGACCAATAGTAAACGTTACATAAATTATATCCTAGCATGTTTTAGCCAAGTTGGAATACTGCTCCTCTGCCCAATTTTTTTCTTAAAGGTCTTTTTTGCTGTTGTTCAACGTTGTCTTGCATAGTGAAGGAACTCGTTGCTCTGCTTTCAAACACGCCTACATGATCCTTGTACAGGATCTCCCTTCCCCCACTCCCCAGTCTCATGTCTCTTCTGTAATATCCCCATGTGACAGGTATAAAAGACCATTATGTGTATATTTTAATCATCGAGATTGCTAGCTTTATATGCCTAACTGGGTAAATTTGGGTTTCTCGTGGACATCAAGTGTACTCTGCAGTGTTGAACACCCCCCTTTCCCCTCCCTCTTCTACCTCCCTTTCTCTTCCCCTTCCCCTTCATAGCCATAGTCCCCACAGCTTATGTGTTCCTTCAAATTTGGTGGGTCTGTTAAATAAACTAGACTAACTTTCATTTTATCTTAGGTTTACTCTAGCTTCCACATATGAGAGAAAACTTATGACCCTAAGTCTCTGGATTTGGCTTGTTTCACTCAGGATGATTTTTTCTGTTTACAGTCATTTACCTGCAAAAGCATTCTAATGGCTGCATAGAACTCTATTGTGGAGATTAGATAGATAGATATAGATAGATAGATGATAGATAGATAGATGATAGATGATAGATAGAGATAGATGATAGATGATAGATAGATGATAGATGATAGATAGATAGAGATAGATGATAGATGATAGATAGATAGGTGATAGATCACCATTTTTGAATTTACCACAATTTTTTGATCTATTCATCCAGTGAAGGGCATCTAGATTGTTTCCATAATTTCGCTATTGTAAACTGAGCTGCTATAAATATTGATGTAGCTGTGTCTCTGTAATAAGATGATTCTAGCTCTTCTGGGAAAATGCCCAGGAGTGGGATAGCTGGGTTGTAAAGTGGTTCCATCTCTAGTTTTTTGGGGAGCCTCTGCTTTCCAGAGTGGCTGTACCAGCTTGCAGTCTCACCAACAGCGCGTTACTGTTCCTTTCTCCTCACAACCCCTCGAGCATCTGTTACTGTTTGTATTCTTCATTTTTGCCATTTTACTGGAATGGGTGGAATCTCAGTGTAATTTTAATTCACATTTCTCTGATTGCTAGTGATGTGATGTAGAACACTTTCTCATATATCTTTTGGCTTTTTGAACTTCTGTTGGGAAGTTTCTAGTTAGTTCCATAGTCCATTGATGACTGGAGTGTTTGTGTTTTTGGTGTTTTTTGAGTTCTTTTTATATTCTGGATATTTAGCCCCCTGTCGGAGATAGCAGGCCATGATTTTCTCCCATTCTACAAGTTCTCCCTTGACATTCTTGATATCTAATTCCTTAGCTGTGCATAAGCTTTTCAGTTTAAGGCCATCCCACTCGCTAATTCTTGGTTTTAATTCTTGCACTATAGGAATCTTGTTAAGGAAGAAGGTGCCTACACCAATATGTTGGAGTGTTGACCCTATTTTTTCTTCTAATAATTGTATGGTCCTGGTTTAATTCCTAGTTCTTTGATGCATTTTGATTTAATTTTTGTGCAGGGTGAGAGATAAGGGTCTAATTTCAATTGTCTGCATATGGCTGTCCAGTTCATCCAGCACCATTTGTTCAACAGGCTTTCTTTCCTCCACCCTATATTTTTGCCCCCTTTGTCAAAAATCTGATGGTTAAAGATTTGTGGGTTAGTCTGGGAGTCTTTTATTCTATTCCATTGGTCTTCATGCCTATTATGATATCAATGCCACACCATTTTTGTTACTACAACTCTATAGTGTAATTTCAGGTCAGGTATTACGATACCTTCTGCTTCATTTTTTGTTTGTTTGCTTTGGTTTGGTTTTTCTTTTCTTTTTTTTTTTAATTTGCTTAGCAGTGCCTTGGCTATTCTGGGTTTCTTACTGTTCAAATGAATTTGAGAATTGGTTTGCCTATAATATGTGAAGAATGACATTGGTATTTTGATGGGGATTGTATTGAATCTGTATAGCACTTTCCACCTCTGCCTATTTTATGAGAAATGAATTGCTGTGATAAATACTTATCATGTTCTTTGACCACAATGTATATAGAAAAAATATTAATTACAAAAGAATACAAAAGGAAGACCATGACCTGGACAATCTGGTAATAATCCGTCGAGTGGCCTAAAAACTGAGTTGTCCTCAGTTTTTAGTACCTCAGGTACTTAACAGGCGTCTCAAGGGCAATAACAGCAGAATGAGCAGCATTGGAAAAAAAAATATATATATATATATATTTTTTTTTTTTTTTTAAAGAGAGAAGGACAGTGAGAGAGACAGAGAAAGAGAGAAACAACTTTATTTAGTTTTTCACATGGCCTTAGTTGCTCCAACACTTAGTTGTGTACGTGGTGCTGGGGTTTGAACCCGGGTCCTTGTGCTTGCTAGGCAAGCGCCAAAACCGCTGAGCCACCACTCCAGCCATATAGCAAAGAGGGGACAGTGGAAGAGAGAGAGACAGACAGAATCAATTTTTATCTAGTTTTTCACATGGCTTCTGTTGCTCTGAGACTTCGTTGTGTACGTGGTGCTGGAGTTTGAACTTGAGTACTTGTGCATGCCAGGCAAGCACTGTAACCACTGAGCCACCGCTCCAGCCCTGAAAATATATTCTTATTTTCCCCTATTTCCTTATGCTTTGTGCACAGTAATGCTTTCAGTTTGTGAAGGGTCTCTTTTCTTCCTTTCTTCTCATTTTCCTGAGACAAGATACAAATATCTCTCTGCCACCAGAGAGTCCTCAGCATCTCATTAATGTGCTCAAAACCAAACTTATCATCTAAGCAGCAGATGGGGAAAGTCCAGTTCTTACCATGCGTATCAGATCCCTCTACAGAGCTACCAGATAATCTGAATGAATACTTTTTGGTTCCAGATGCCCAGCATCATTTGGCCCCTTGTTTTCTGATAAATGTAGACCTTTCCCCGTGATTTTGGTGGGACAGCCCCTCCCAGTGCTCCTCTCCTCTCCCGGCCACAGTCATTGGCCTAAGGCTGTACCTGGTGCTCACCCAAGATCCAGACAGAGTCTCACCTGGGATTTTAAGTGCATTCTGGTAGAAAGGAGACCTCACTCTTCTTTGCAGTAGTGAAACTGGGATGCTGTAAACCTTAAGGTATCTGTAATCAAAATCTGTCATTTCCTAACCATATAGAGGAAGGACTTCTGAATTGAGGGGCAATGAGACCAGCACACAGAGAGAAGCAGAGGAGAGGAAGAGAGCAGAGTTGCGATTACTTCATTTCATTATGCCTAAAGCCACCTCTACCTGTGGACTCCTCAGTTCAGTCAGCCAACTGCTTTCCTTTTATACCTAAGCTCCTTTGAGTTGGTCTGTGCTATCTGTAACCAAATGTGTCCTGTTGAATACAGTACCTCTCCAAATTCATGGGGCCATGCTCTACCTCCCTCTCCAAGCCCAGCCACCATCCGGCACTCTCTGCTAACTGTGCTTTTTTTATCGCTGGCCTTCAAAGACATCAGCCCACTGCCTGGAGTCCTTGCCTTCAGAGCTCAGCTTAAACTTCACTTTCTTAAGACAGCCCCACCTGACTCTTAAAGATCACACCTGCTATAAGTTCCCACACCGCTTTCTTAACCCTTGCCCTACTTATTGCTGTTTGCCTTCATTGGTGGACCTCAAGCTGCATGAAACTAGGAACTATTTCCCTTTTGACGTTTGCCCCAATACCTAGTCTAGTGTTTGGCCCGGAGTATGCATCTAATGGATACTTTGAATAAACAAACAAAGAATGGTGTTTTGTTTCTTATATTTTCTCACCTGAAACGGACAAGAAATATATGCTTTTGTCAATATATTTTCATATGGAAAAGCATATTATATATCTTCAACCCTACTTCTCTGTGTTCCCACAGTTTGACTCTCAATTCAGCTCACTTCCCAATACAAACACTTGCTTTCAAAAACATTTTTCTATACAAAAATGATCAACTCCACAGGCGCAGCCAGGAAGAAGAATCAGTGTTCTAAAAATCACCTCACTTATTCTTTTTAGAAACAGCAGATAACATTAAGTAACTGGCTTCACTCTGATTGTTTTATATGTGCCTTTGTGCTAATTCTAATGCTCGCAATTGAATTGTTCTTCTGCACTTTGAGTCTTGCTACTCAAAGTGTGGTGCCTGGATCAGCAGAATCAACATCACTTTGGAGCTTTTTAGAAATGCAGAATCTCAAACCCCACCCCAGACCTATATAAAATAAGAAACTGCATTTTAACAAGAACCTCAGATAAGGCCCACAGACAGTTCCTAGCCACTACTCTAGAATAGTCACATCAGGTGCTTTGTAGGATAATATTGGTATTCAAAACACGTGGGGAAACTGTAGAAAATGATACTGGCTGATGACCAGTCAAGTGTTGACATGATAAATTAGGACAGTGAGAAAAAATGAGAGTGAGGCCTTTATTCACTTACACAAAGGTGTAAGCACAAGAGAAAGGCACCAATTCCGCCAGGCCCCATCTGTCTCCAGGGAACAGCATCAGGTGAGGATCAGATGACCCGCAGCACAGACAGGGGAGCTGACTCACACATAGAAAGGACCTCCTGAAAACACTCCTGCCTTTTCATAAACCCATAGGCTGAGGAGAAGGAAAGTGGAAAGGCTGGGAGTAGAAAGGTGCTGAGTCAAAGTAGAGAAAAGACCCTGAGCCAAGCCCCAAGTAAAGAGGTCTGGAAGAGAGGCACCTGGGCTTGGGGTACAGAAACTCATGCATGGGGGAACATGGGAACCGTGTCCCTGAATGCCACTGCTCTGGCTGTGCGCCAAGTCTGGTGTGGGGAGAGCAGCTTTGCTCCGAGGGGCCTGCCAGGAGAAGCCTTGTTACTGCCTATAATCACACAATAGATTTTGTCCTGGAGCCAAACTCCTGGACTAACTGATGCAAATGTCACAAACTACTTTGCTCCAACAGCTAAGCAAAGCAATCTGTGAATCAACCAAAACGTATTTGTCTCTGGCAGCAGTTCTCAAAGTGTGGTCCCAGGACCAGCAACTTTGGAGTCTCCTGGGAACTGCTTAGAAGTTCAACTTCTTGGGCCCCACCCTAGACCTTACGAATCAGAAAACATGGGGATGAGACCCAGCAATTGGTGTTTCAACAGGCTCCTTTGGGTGACTCTGACAGCAGAATATGTCAGACTCAGCACTTTTTATTATTGGCACCAGAAAATTTTTTGTTTTGAGGAGCTGGCCACTGCATAGCAAGATGTTTAGACAAGTCCCTGGCCTATAGATTCCAGATACCAGTACTAGCCTCCTTGATGTGACTTCACAAAATATCTCCAGCCATTGTCAAATATTTCGTGGGGGAACAATCACTGCCTTAGAGAATTAACTAGGCCCTAGATTGGTTCAAGCCTAAATAATGGCATATAAACACACACAAAAGATATAAATACACTTAAGTATTCAGACATTCATGACAATTTGACATAAACTGACATTTGAATAATTTAGAGTTTACAAAGTACTTGCATGTATGGGTCTTATGTAACTCTGCACAGTAGATAATTGTCCTATTCCACAGTGGTAAGGAATCTGAGATTCATATGGGTTCCTTGATGTGACCAACAACCAACATCATGGCTAAGAGACAGAGTTGGAACTCAAACATAGGTCTTTCTGTTTCATAAAGACAATTATCCCATTAAATGAGTAATGGAGGGATATTTCTAGTCTTTGACAATATCATTGCTCTTGTAACAAATTCAAGACTAGCTGAAAAATTATAGCTATAGGAATAGTTAGATTGTTCAATCTGAAAAGTGTGTTGTCTATCCAAAATTAGATACGCCCACTTGAGATGTTGGCATGAGGTATAATATTAGCTAACACGTGGAAATAAGTCTGTGATAGTCATTGTGAGTCTTAGAGATATCAAGAGATTTGTACTCAAGTCAGAGAAGTAAAAGAGTAACACAATTAAACAAATTCAGGAATAGTCTTTCTCCTTCAAACCACACCCACTGGTGAGAATGAAATCAGAATCCCAGTGTGTTGGCTGGATTAGAGAGGAGGAGGACACCCAGAACTCCAGAGCCGTTGTCCTGCTCTGACCCAGGTCCCTGCAGAAGGAAGTGCTGCCCAACCAGACTTGGGCTCCCACAGAGCAGGGAACGAAAAACCTTCAAAGTCCATGACTTTCATAAAGTGAGGGAGGGCTCCTCTGGAGGTGAGCTGGGGATTTCCACCCGCACAGTAATAGACCTTGGCTTCTGAGTGTCCAGTCCCCAGTAGCCAACTCACTGACCTTTGGATGGTCCTCCTACGTGGCCGAACTTGTTGCAGAACATAAAACTGAAATGCTAAATAAAGAGCAAGGCCAAGTCAAAGTCATGAGGAGACAAATGACCCCACATAAACCTTTTGATGTCAGTTCTTTTTTGCCCAGAGAAGAATTTAAAACCTCTTGCCTCCTCTTTAGAAATGGTTGTTAATGGTCCTATAAACTGGAGTTTAAATCTGGAAGCATTTCTAATCAAGGGAAAGAGCACTGGCTTTGGAGTCTGAAGCCTGGTTTCCAATCAGGAATGTTCAACACAGAAACCACACAACCTCCCTCAGCCTCTGAGTTGGGTTTTGGATTTCCCTATAAAACGAAGAGATCTGATTATAGAATTACAGAGGCTATAGGATTTCTGCCACTTCTAGAATTCCACTTTTTTTTTTCAGTATTGGAGATTAAACCCAGAGGCACTCTACCACTGAGCTACACCCCTAGCCATTTTTATTTTTTGTTTTGAGACAAGGTGTCACTAAGCCAAGCAGGCCTTGAACTTTTGATTCTCCTGCTTCTGCCTCTAGAGTAGCAGGGATCACAAGTGTGCACCACCAAATCTAGTTCTTGCCGTTACATGGTGTTATAAAGAAAACTTGCATCATTAGATGTTACTTAGGAGACAACTATGCATAAAATTACAGAAGCCAGGATTCAGGGTCATTCAGATCCACCTTGGAATCTCAGTTCTGTAGTATTCTAGCTGGATCATGTTAGTCTGCCTCTCTAACCCTCCTCAGTTTCCTCATCTTCAAAGTAGAGGTGATAATAACAGTACACAACTCAAAGGGCTATTCTGAATAATAAACGAAATTATATGTGTAAGCAATGAGAGACAGCCCCTGGAAAGTAGGAAATATTCAACAGATGGTAGTTGATATTATGGATTTGCAAATGGATACTTTGAAGAATAAAAGTAAAGATGTTTTATTAAAATCTATACCTCATGTTGTGACAAGAGGAATTAGCACCACTGAAAAAAATTCTCTGGCTAACAAAACATTATTTCAGGGGCTAGAGCAGTGGCTCAGTGGGTATGGCACTTGCCTGGCATGTGCAAGTATGCAAGTTCAAACCCCAGCACCACGTACACAATTAAATATAGGAGCAACAAAAACCACATGAAAAACTAAGTAAAATTGATTCTCTCCCTCCCTCTCTCTCTTTCTCTCACTGTCCCTCTCTCTTTAAAAAAGATATTATTTCCATCCTTTAAATAATATCTCAGAACTAGCAAATGACAGTGTCTCAGCAGGCCAAGTCTCATGTTTCCTGCAGGATCCAAATTGGTAGATAATTAGGCAGAAAGGTCCCCTGCATACAATGCACCATTTTGTAATACAGTTCTCTGGTAGCTTGTTTAGGGACAAAGCCATTAAGAAGGTACAAGAAAGGTGTATATAAGTGCTATCCAACACAGTAGCCTCTGGCCCCAAGTGGTTATTGAGCGATTAAGCATGGCCAATCCAACCCCTGAGATGTACTACAAGTAAAATATACGCCAGATCTCAGACGCTCAGTACCAAAACAAAGAATGTAAAATATTCATTAATATTTTATATTGATTATATGTCAGAATGATAAGTTGGATCAATTAGTATAAATAAAATAAATTTCAAAATTAATTTCACCTGTTTCTTTTCACTTTTTCAGTGTGACTAAAATTTTCACTTACATATGCAGCCGGTGTTATATACCTATTGGACCACATTGGTATAGAAAGAGTGGGAGAATACAAGCACACACACAAGAGAAAGGGAAAAAAGGAAGCCCCAGGGATGCAGAAGGCTGAAACAGCATCAGTTCATGAGACAGAGTCTTGATGATGATCTAAGCTCCATGCAGAAAGGAAATCACCGAAACTCATTTTTCTATCAGCAAAAAAGCTAAAAGTTGCCCTCTATGCATTTTACATATTCCATTCTGCAGCATTTGGTAGAGGAAAGAACAGAAATGTTCCATCTTCTTCTCTTCATTGCAGAATGACTTTTAATCTTATAAAACATCCTCTCCTCTTTCAGGGATCCAGAAGACATAAAAATAAGGAAAGTGCACCCTCTGCAGGCAACTCGGTAATATTTTTAAAGAAAAACAGGCACTGGGAAGTTCTGCAAAAAGAAAGTGAAATGAAGAAATGAATGCTTGAGTTACACTTCACACGATTGCATATATTATTTTCATCATTGACTCAATAATGATGCACATCCATGAACGCGTGCACATGCATGCGTGCGCGCACACACACACACACAATTTCCTTGCACAACCAAAACTCACTTCATAAATTGGGTCATTTGTAGACTGACTGCCTTTAAGGAGAATAATAACTAGGCTTCAATAGCCTCAAAAACTACAGCACTACTGTTATAGAATATATTTCCTGTCGGCATTTTTATTATTTGCAGCATAATTTACTTTAAAATCAATTTCATTTGTTTTAACCTATTAAATAAAATTTGCATGGTAAAATTAAAATTTGCAGTGGGTGGAATAACTTAAAATGAGCTAATGAAAGGAAATTTGGAAGAACCCAGGAATTATATTTATGCCTTACATATAACTTAAAACATGATGAAAGTCGATAAAATGTGTGTCGATTATAATTGACATTAAAGGAAATGCTTGTAGGAAAACACAACAGAAAGGCATATCATTTATTATTAGCTTTTTTAGGATTATGTCTAAACTTTTTTTAAAAAGAGGGAGGGAGAGTAAGAGAGAAAGAGAGAATCAACTCTAATATTTCATGTGGTGAAAAACTCCAACACTTCATTGTGTACATGGTGCTGGGGTTCGAACCTGCATCCTCGTGCATGCCACTGTTCCAGCCCATGTTTAAACTTTTTTTTCATAGTAGACAGATTTTATTTTATAGAAAAAGCATAGGGAAAAGAGCAGACTTCCCCCAGGGTGGAGGAAGGGGACAGAGCCCATGTTTAAACTTTTTAATAAAGAATATTTGCAATAGGCTAAATTGTATCTATTTATGCTTCTCACCATAAAACTGCTAAAAAACAAACTAAAAGCATCCCTCTTGTTGGTTATTAGAACATAAGTGGAATGTTTTTGCAGCTCTTCTCTCTCCTGAGTGGACAAATGTGAAATTCTGCACTTTGGGGAAATAAAGCCACTGTCTAATCTATAGTGCTTCAATAAAGAAGCCCATATGCACTCAGTTTACTTAGTAGATTAAACACAACTGGAGCAGTGTGGAGACTCCTCAAAAAACTAGGGCTGGAGCCACCTTATGACCCAGGTATCCCACTCCTGGGTATTTTCCCGAAAGAGCTAGAATCAGCATACTACAGAGACACAGCTACATCATTGGCATACTACAGAGATGCAGCTCAATTTACTATAGCTAAACTATGGAACCATCCCAAATGCCCCTCACTGGACAAGCGGATTCAAAAACTGTGGTACATACATACAATGGAATTCTACTCTGCTATTAGAGAGAACAATATCATGGCATTTGCAGCCAAATGGATGGAGATGGAAACAATTATGTTAAGTGAAGTATCCCAAACTCAGAGACTCAAGGGCTGAATGTTTTCTCTCATGTGTAGAAGCTAGAATATGATCGGAAACAGACTGGAGGTTGGTTAAGCTAGTAATCTCAACATGGGTGAATTTTTACATGAGCAGGGGGAACCTTGCCTGTGACCCTGGGGGATGAAGGGAGGGAGATCCGGAGGAGGGATGGGAATAAGAGGGATATCCAGGCAGCTGGAAGGAGGGAGTAGGGAGGTTATCAACCCAGTGGGAAACCTTTGACTTCCATGAGAAGCCCAACTAATACTGGGGTAAAGAAGAGGAAACAGGATGGTGGGGATCTAAGGGGGGGAAATCATGAACTGGCATCAGCGTTGGCTTGCTCGGTCATTATGCATGTGATTATGATTATGTGGCAAAGATTCCCTCCTATATGTATGACTATGATGGACAAATAAAAAAACACAACTGGAATTCCTCTCTTTGGCATCTAAGTATAATTTTCAGCTATAAGATTCCCACAATTCCAGATATGATGTACGGAGCTCTACTAATCTCTATCTTGTAGCCTGGGGGTGAGGACAATGAACTTTGGGGGTAAGCCTGAGAACATCCTGCATAAACCATTCAGGAGCTGTATGGCCGTGCTTAGCCTCCCCATCCAAACTGTGGATCCACAGTCCCTGTGGATACCCAAACCTGCACAAAACTTGGCATTCATTCATTTACTGAATAACCATTATGTGTCAAGCACTATTCTAAGAGCTGGGACAGGTTTTGTCTAAATTATTAGTTAAGTTACATTCCAACTGGTGGAGATAGAATTTTAAAAATTAATGAACATAAACATTTGCAGGCATTACCGTTGGTTCTCCATATCTGTGAGTTTCACAGTCATGAATTGGACCAACCGTAGATTGAAAATATTTATTTTAAAAACTGTGCCTATACCAAGCATGTATTCTTTTTTTCATTATTCCATTAGTAATACAGCACGGCAACCATTCACATCGTATTTACATTGTATTAGGTGTTATAAGTTATCTAGAGATGATCTTCAGCATACAGGAGGACATGTATAGGTTATCGCAAATACTGCGCTGTTTTATGTAAGGGACTCAAGCACCTTCAGATTTGGGTATCTATGGAACAAATCTTGTACAGATGGTGAGAAACGACTGTTTTAATTTTTAGACCAAAATTAAAACAAAGTGATATGAGAGAGAGAGTTGAGGAGGTTCTTTAGACCTCATTGTCAAAAAAAAAAACAACCGCACTTTCTTTGGGAAGGTGAGATTTCATCTGGGACCTCAATGACAGGAAGAAATCATCATTGCTGCTAAGGTCTGGAAGAAGAGTCATTTAGGCAGAAGGTGCAGATGTGAAATAGCCCTACAGAGGGAATGCATTTAGCATGTTCCAGAACAAAAAGAAGGTAGCAAGAATATGACAAAATAAGTGGAAAAGTAGCAGAACAAGAAGAAGTAGAGGGCTAGATTGTGGTGGGCCTTGGGGGCCCTGGTTTAGAGCTAGTGCAGTGCCAGGGAATTGGAGAGCTTCATCTGGGTCGTTGTGAAATTTAAATGAGATCACACACATGAAGCACTTAGAGAATGCGAACAGCAAAGACTCAGCAGGAGTAATGTCATTGCCATCAGTATCATTATACAATAAAATCCTGACGATGTAATACTACAAAATCCAAAATATTTAATATTTTTACAAAATTCAAAGTCAAATTATTGCAAGATTAATGAAGTCGAACTGGGCGTGAGCATAGGATAGGAGTAATTGCCAGTCACCGTATGGCCAAATGCTCATTACTGGGGAAATGTTTCATTCTATTATGTTTCTTATTATCATTATCATTATCACCATCAACATTATCATTAATGAAACTGAAGTCAAATCCTAGCGCCACACTATTCTTCGCCTAAGTGAAACGGTGACCTGCCTGTGCAGGTATCTGAAGATCAGTCCTGCTGTGGTCACCAAGAAATGACATCAACATTACCCTGAAGCATCTTCAGTTAAGTGGACCTTCTGTGTTCCAAGTTTGGTAAGGATCCTTCCACCCACTTCCCAGAGCGGGTAAGAAGCAAACACTACTGAGCTGTGAATGCCGAGAAGTCCATTTCAAGCTGGAACCCATGTGGGTGTGCCAAGGATTTTTCCTGCCTGTACTTTATCATCTGTGTCTTCTCTGTTTTGTAAGAACTCCATATAAAGATGTCCTTACCCCATGAATCATCTAGTTTACTAAATCATGGTTTATTTTTTCCTCAGGATATCACATGCTATTTTAGAGTCTGTTTTTAAAAGATCTTAAATGACTTGGCTCAAAATTGGTTTTGTATTAAGGGAAAGAACCGATGTCCCAGGGTTTCAATCAGCACCTTAGCAAATAGGCTGTGACCTCCCACGATCACCCAAAGATTGCCCACAATAATAGTTAAGAGACTTGTAAGGTTCATTTCTTCCTGCTGTTTTTCTACATTTTTCCCACCCTGTTTTTACTGAAGACAGGATTACAGTTGACAATCTTGTGGGAAGGGATTGGAGAAAGGCAAACGGGCAAATGGCAAGATCTGCTGCCTCGTTCCATATTATTTTTAAAGCTACGATTAGCTAAACCACCTTTGTCCTTTGCATGGCAGTAATTTAGGTACCCAAGTTGTCTTTCACAGGGCAAGATGAAAAGTTATGATTTTTTAATCAAACCCAATACCACATTGCTTCAAAAACATGCCATGCTATTGGCCTTCCTTTAGTGTTAAATATGGTAATATTTTGTTCATATGTACTATCCAGGGGGTTGAAATTATCCACATAAATGAATTTTCCAGACCAGCAAAGTTCATTCCATCAAAAACCAACATATTTTTAAAATCCTAAATCATTTTAATAGAATATAAATATATTGACAGGTTTAATGACTTTAAAACAAGTACACGTATCTTCATTTTGTTTGTTCCTAACCAATGATCACTTTAAGTGTAACACCCTGCTGCATGCAATGGCTTCACCAAATGGCCTTAATCATGTCTCTCATTCTTCCAGTCTCCTTTATTGTATGACAGGTCCTTGTCTGGTTGGTGATTAGGTGTCACTTTTTGCTATTATCAGTTAAGTCTGACTTGCTCTTAGCTTGTGCTATGCCATACCTGTTCTCGTTTGTTCTGTATGAGAAATATGACCTAACGTTTATGGGAATTAATGACATTATTTTCCAACAACTCTAAGTCCAAAAGACCCCAATTAAGGGCATAAGATTAATCCCATATCTCAAATAAGAAGAAAAAGTATTTAGGCTTACAGAAAGGCATTTTCCATGCTAACTTTGTATTCCTTACTCCTTTGTCATTTTTGCCAATGTTTAAAAGCCACAGTTCATTGTACCTCTCATTTCTTGCTTCCAATTCCTGAATAAATTCCTTATTCATCTCAGAAAATTAATTTATAATCGTTGTTAGACTGTATTTTCCCATATTGTCACAAAGCACTGTACGAGGGATAGGAAGATTTTTTTGGAAGGGATTCTTTTTTATTTTTCCTTAAGAGAGAGAGACAGGGAGAGAGTGAGAGACAGAAAGAATCAATTTTATTTATTTATTTTTTTCATCTGGCCTTTGATTCTCTGAAACTTAGTTGTGTATGTGGTGCTGGGATTTGAACCCAGATCCTCACTCATACCAGGCAAGCGCTCCAACCGCTGAGCCACTGCTTGAGCCCTGAAAGGGATTCTTGGTAGCCATTGCCCGCCTTATGCATCCAGATTCTTGGTGAGATTTAGTTCTCACCTCAGAGGGTGCAGTTTGGCATAGAGTCAGAAGAGTACATATCCGTTAAGGAACAGGAAATGGTCCATCAAATAGCAGTGAGAAAATGTAATCGCTCCAGCAGACTGCTACAGAAATAGACACACAGATCCTTTCTTGACTCTGCTCCCTTGAGACTAATGACTGGCCCTAATGAAAACCCTAGTGGAAATCTTTGTAATAAAAATAGCCAAAACATTAAGTATAGGACAAGTGGGAATGACATGGCCTAATAAGCATTTGAACTATCAAACACTCTTTCTAATCCAACCATAAAAATAAGTTCTGACCCATGGGTTAAATACCTGAAAGAAATCATGGACCATCTTCCATAAATCAATTTAGTGTGTGGATCTTAAGGGGAAAAAAATTCTACAATGATCCTCAGTTCTCCTTATTGTTTCTAGTGGAATCTCCGTACACTAAGAAACTCTCAAACTTGTTTTATGATTTGATGTTTATGGTGTAGCTGTGTTTCTAGTTCAAGTTAAAAAAATTAAAAATTCTTCCCCTTAAAGTTGCTGAAAAAATAATTCTGAACTAAAGCTTCTAATTTATTTTTTAAAGAGAGGGACACAGAAAGAAAGAGAATCAATTTTATTTCGTTTTTCACTTGGCTTTCGTTGCTATTTCACTTAGTTGTGTACGTGGGTGCTGGGGTTTGAACCCAAGTCCCTGTGCATGCCAGGCAAGTGCCAAAACCGCTGAGACACCACTCTAGCCCCAACTTCTAAGTTTTTTAATCATCCCCAATCTGTAAATTCATAAATCGGCACTTTAAAATATACTTGTGGGAGGGGGCGGCCGGGCAGGCGGCGAGCAGCGCTCGGAGCGGGCTCCGTGGCTTGCACGGCGCCTGTAGCTCGGTCCGGATCAGCCGGCAGCGCACGGCGGGGTCCGCGCGGGGCTCCGGCGCGCCAGGCAGCGCAGCACCCAGCGCGCGGATCCACGCCCCATCCCGGAGCCCCGGGCAGCTCGGCCGCTGCTTGCGGCCGGCGCTCGGAGCGCGGCGCCTGCCTGGGTTTTAAAGGTTGCTCGGCGGAGCAGGGCCTAGGAGTGGAAGGCGGCTGCAGCGCAGGAAGGCGCCCTAAGAGCCGCCTCCAGGGCGGCAGCGCCCGCAGGGGCGAGCTCCCCACAATGGCACGCTGACCTGGACGCCGGGACCCGCTGGCTCGCCCCCGCGTCGGGGCCACGAACTGAGCCTGCGGGCCGGCCCCGCGCCTGCTCCGCCTGCGCTTTTCTTCTCGCGCCTCCTCCCCGCGCCGCCAGCGGGCTGGGCTCCCCCGAGGGCTGCAGCTCTAGGAGCTTCGCCGGCCCCAGGCGCGGGAGGGCTCCAGGGCGGCGCCTGCACCTTGAACTAACTACTAGCAGCAGCTGGCCAACTCCGCTGCCATCCGGCTGAGATCCAGCGATTCCAGTCGGTCCACCCCAACATCTACTCCATCTAGGAGCTGCTGGAGCGCTAGAGGAGCCGGTGCTGCAGAACCAGATCAGGGAGCATGTCATAGCCATCAAGGGAAATGCTGGAATTTTCTATGAGGCAGGTGACCCTGAGTGCCCAGAGGAACTGAGCCGGACTATGAGAACGAGAATGCCTGGTTCCCCGTTGGTTCCCCGTTCATCCCCAGCGTTTCACTAGCTGCACGGGGAGGTGAGGCCAGGGCTGCATGTGCTCCCAGGAGTCCTGGTCTCCTAAGTTTTCTGGGAAACCTTCTCTGTGTTGTGAGTTTGTCTGCATCGCCCCCAGGTGCTGGATAGGCCCGTTTCACCCGCTGCGCATGACTAACCACCTGGTGCCCTGCAAGCCCAGGACAGTTCTTAGCCAAGTCCTGATCGTCCCTTTGCTGGTCCAGAGGGTCACTCACTTGTTCTCTGGCAGAAAGAACCCCTCCTGGAAACGCTGGTGTGTAGATCTTTCTGACAACTCTCATTCAGGAGTGTTCCCCTGGCAGTTCTTTTACCTGTGGGGTGGGGAGGACCCCGTGTGATTTTCCCAGAGTGGAGCTCTTGTTCCTCCAGACCTTTTCCAGAGGTGGGATTTGGTGTGTATGTGGAAGGGCATTGGCAAGTGCTGGGCAGCTGACTCTGATCCTGATTGAGTTGCACTTTTTTAAACTGGGGAGAATAACCTGGTTTTGTTGACATAAGAGCAAGAAGTGAGCATGTGCTTCCTCCCAGTATCTGCGTCTCCTGCCTGTGAGCATCGCCAACAGCTGCTGGCAGACCGGCCTTCCTGATTCTCTCTCCTGCCAGCTCCTGCTTGGTGGCCCCTCGCAGACTGGTAACCTATGCACCAGCCAGAGCACCTACCCTTTGCCTCCCTCTCCAGGAAACGGGTTAGTCTTGTGAACACCTGGGTGTTAACCGGCTGAGCTTTGTAAGATGAAGGCTCCTGGCTGGCCAGACCGCTCTGCCGAAGTGGAGGTGAGAGCGCTGGGCAGTGTTTGTGTGGATCCTGCATTCTGGTCTGTGTCACTCCTCACATCATTTCATGTCAGTCTTGGTCTCTTTCCAATCCAGTGAAGCTTTGTTGGGCCCATGGATGAACTATAGTTCAAAAGTGGCTTTTCTAGCTCTTTTTCAATACCAGCTGATCCCAAAGGTGCAAGACCATGAAGTAGAAAATGGATCCTGGGTCTTTTCTCACCTATCACACCACTGGGTGCAGGAGACTGATGGGATTGCCCTAATTTGCATGCCATGGCTCCCCTTCTGTTGACCTCCATGTGTGGCTGTGCACCACGCTGGCAGGTCCACACCCTGGGATGCAGCCACCTGTAGATGCCAGTGCTCAGGGAAGGAATCGCGTCTGTCCTGAATGTGCACCAATGTTTTTCTTGCAGTATCCCCTGAAGAGTACGGTATAGCAGCTCTTCCCACAGCATTTACACTGTGCTTGGGTTTGGATGTAACCAGGGATGACTTCAAGTATACAGGAGCATGGGCAGCGCTTCTGTGAAGACACTTCCCCGTTTCAGAGGAAGGACTTGAGCACTAGTGAAATTTGGTGTCTCCAGGGGTCCTGTGCCCGTGGGTGTTAAGGGATGACTATGTGCTTCTGTTCCCAGCCCAGAGGGCCTGACTCGAGGTCAGGTAGGGCCCTAGAGCTCACCTCTGACCATGTTGGCTGCTCTCCCAGTGCAGGTGTCATGGTATGAGGAGCAGCCGGTGAGCTGGGTCCTGGTACGGGGTGATTCCTGGACACATTCCTGCTTAGTGGAAAGTGGATCACAGCCTCCTGCCTGACAGGGACACAAAGCCCCATGCTGACGTGCCAGGAGTTTGGATCCTCCTTTGGCCTCTGCCATATTCACCCACCTTGCATGTGTTGGCTTCCCCCGGTAAACAGCGTTTGCTGTGTTTTGGTGACTAGGACCCTGTGGAGGTGTTGTGGTAAGCTGCCCCAGGTTGTGTGTGTGTGTGACTGAGCACGGGTGAATCTGCAAGCCCCACCTTGGTGTGTGCCCATGTGGGCTGCACATACAGATGCCTTCTCCTTGGGGGTCGCGATTGATAGCTTGCATCACCCATAAGCAGATCCCAGCGTGTGGAGCTGACCAGCCCTGCCCTGCCACAGCCTGTGAATGGCTCACCAGCACTTTGAGAATGAAGTTGGCGTTCATGCAACCCTGAAGCCTCTGCAGAGTAAGTCATGGATAAATCAAGAAGGGAAAGTGGAATTGCCTGGCTCAGCACCCAGGGCCTTGGGACGGTCCTGCCCGCTCTTCAGCCTGGTCTTGTCTGCCTCCTGTGGGCGCCGTCCCAGCAGACAGCACTGGTACCACCTATTCTGGTCCCTGGCTGCCTCCCAATCTGCCTTGGACTCCCCTCTGAGGTCCCCGTTGGACTCTGGGTCATCTGTGTCCTGCCTCTTGGTGGCCTCTTTCTTAACCTGACAGTTGCTGTCTCAGCTCTGCTTGGGAGTTACTTTTCCCAGGCTCATGGTGGTGTCAGGGCTGGGCCTGCTGCCCCATGCGGGTGCACCTTGCTCTACGTGTGGGCAGAGTGCTCCGGGACTGTAGTCATGGGACCAAGTCCTGCATCACACCCAGTGCCAGGAGCATTGAGTGTTCTCTGGAGCCAGCTCTGACCTCGAAGTTGTCTTCCTGTGAACCAGGCAGTGTGCAGCCACAGGGGACACTCAGAATGCTCTGTGCAGAGGTCCATGGACTCGCGTTTTCCAGGAAGAGGCCTCAGCCACAGAGACCAATTAGTGAGGCTGTGCACTCTGGCTCTTGGGGTCTCTCTGACTGCCACTTGGGGAATCTTTGGGAGTTGCCACCTGATTTTAGGGCACTAGAAGAAAGGTCCTTAAATTAGATAATCTTTGCCCTAAGCAGGAGGTCTTTGCGTTTTGAAACTGTCAAATTTGTTTACCTTTCCAGTAGGTTTGTGTCCTTGGATGGGCACATAAGAACCCTGTTCTGGGCAACTCAAGCAGAAGTGGCATTTGTCAGAGGATATGGGGGTGGCTTTGAGAAGGGATCCCTGGGATGGATTGTGCCCTGGGGCTAAGGGGACTGGGCCCCAGTTGCTTATATTTCAATAGCACCCTTTGGATTTCCTCTTCTGTGGGTAGTTACTGCTTGCTTGGAGAGGGCAGGTGGCATTCATTGACAGCTAAATCAAGAAGATGGGGCAGGTCCTCAAGGGAAGATTGAGTTTGTCAAAAGATGGGTTTAGGGGCTGCAGCGGTGGTGACTCAGTGGTTACAGTGCTTGTCTGGCATGCATGAGGACCGGGGTTCAAACCACATGCAACACATACACAATTAAGTGTCAAAAAAACAAAAAACAGAAGAAAAAATAAAATCGATTCTTTCTCTCTCCTCCCCCACCTCTCTTTCTCTTAAAAAAAAAAAAGAGAGAGAGAGGTATGTAGATGCTAGCAGGCAAGAGCAGTGTAGGCCACCATGGCAGCAGCAGTGGCCCAGGGCTCTTCTGCTGCCGTGGATGCGCTCTTCCTGAGGCAAGAGTATCATTTTGTGCATCTACCCAGGTCTAGAGTTTCTTCGTGTTGCTGAATGAAGACATCTGGTTATTGTTGAGCCAGATGTTTTGCAGTATTTGTGTGTGTGTGTGCGTGTGAAATTATGTGAGTATTAGTGACATTTGACATGGATGCAGACTTTAAGATGCGTCAGTATATGCAAACAAGTAAGACCCTTCGAACATTTTGAATTCTCCCTTGCAAATATATGGGATGAGAATGAGGTACCTTGAAAGCTGGGTAGGTGCTGCAGGGTTGTTGGCTTTGGGGTCCTAATGGGAATGGGGTGCTTGTTCTTTCTTTCAACAGCACTGGGACTTGAACCCAGGGTGCGCTACCCAGCCCTTTTATTGATTTACTTCTGAGACAGTCTTGTGACAAGAAGGACTTAGAAGTCCTGGAAGCAGGGGCTGTTGCAGGATGAGTGCAGGTGTGAGTGCCCGCTTGGGCTGTGGCAGGCATGGGCTTGCTTCTGCCCCTTGGACTTTGCTGTTGCTTCCCCAGGTGCGCCATTCCCACGGCTCCACCATGGTTGCGCTCTGTTCTCCTGCTCTCCTCCTGTCCCTCTTTCTGTGTGTGCTCGGCAGCACTGAGTGCCCAGCAAATGCTTGTGGAATGAATGCTGTTCCTGAGTGTCCTTCTGCACTGTCTAACCTTGGGCTAAGCTCATGCTGCCCTCTGCCAAGGAGCTTCCTGGTGGCCTGTGGTGGAGGGGCTGTAGTGATGTTTCTTGGAGGTCTTGGAATGAAGCTTCTTCTGAGCTGCCTGCCTTTGTAGAAGTGGTTTCAATATGAGCCTCAGTTTCTAATCACACTGAATTCTGAGGAGTGGGCATGAGTGCTTGGCGTCTGCTGCAGGCTGACTTTCCTCCATCTTGGGCCCAGCATGGCCAAGACTGTGTCACCTCTTGTCTTCTGCTCCTGCTTCATGTCACACCTCAAGTTTCGGGGACAGCCAAGGGGATGTGGATTCCTTCTGCTCCTTTAAGGGACCTTAGCTCTTCTGAACATTCTAGAAGTCAGTGGGGCAGTTGCCTAGCTTCAAGAAATGTTGTTTCTTCTCCATTAACTGCTCACTACAGTGGACATGAACTTTCTCATTTGGTTACCTGAAGGTAAACTAAGTGGCTGTGTTGTTGGAAGCGTAGATCTGCTAAAAAAAAAAAAAAAAAAAAAAAAAA
>PVKS010000352.1:124557-151162 GCA_004027875.1 Aplodontia rufa | reverse complement strand
TCCCTATGGATAAAGGACACAGTAGAACAACTCCTGTCCCTCCAGATGAAAGGCACGGTAGAACAAATCCTGTCCCCTGGAAGAAGGGCACAGTAGAGCAACTCCTGTCTCGCCGGAAGAAAGGCACGGTAGAGAAACTCCTGTCCTTCCAGATAAAGGGCACAGTAGAGCAACTCCTGTCCCTCCAGATGAAAGCCACCGAGGAGCAATTCCTGTCCCTTCCGAATGAAGGGCGCCTTGGAGCAACTCTTGTCCCTCCAGATGAAGGGCACTGTAGAGCAACTCCTGTCCCTCCAAATGACAGGTATAGTAGAGCAACTCCTGTCCCTATGGATGAAGGGCACTGTAGAACAACTCCTGTCCCTCTGGGTGATGGGCACTGTAGAGAAACTCCTGTCCCTCTGGATGAAGGGCACAGTGGAGCAATTCCTGTCCCTCTGAAAGAAAGGCACAGTAGAGCAACACCTGTCTCTCTGGATGAAGGGCACTGTAGAGCAACACCTGTCACTCCAGATGAAGGGCACTGTAAAGCAACTCCTGCCCCTCCGGATGAAGGGCACAGTAGAGCAACTCCTACGCCTTCAGATGAAGGGCACAGTAGAGCAACTCCTGTCTGTCTGGATGAAGGGCACTGTAGAAGAACGCCTGTCCCTCCGGAAGAAAGGCACAGATGTAGGGCACCAAGAACAAATCCTGTGACTCTGGATGAAGGGCATGGTAGAGCAACTCCTGTCCATCCAAATGACAGGCATAGTAGAGCCACTCCTGTCCCTCTGGATGAAGGGCACCTAGAGCAACTCCTGTCCCTCTGGATGAAGGGCACCGTAGAGCAACTCCTGTCCTTCCAGATAAAGGGTGGCAAGATGCCTTCATGTTCAGCTAGGAGAGATCATTGGGTTGAGCTTTGCCCATGCTTAAACTAGGGATCGTGGGCAATTTGGCCAGCAGCATATCAGCCCTTGTTTACAGGTATCTGAGTGGCATCTATGTACAGGAAGAGTCTCCCGAAGGTGGCAGTTTCAAGAAAGAGATTGTCGTTGATGGACAAAGCTATCTTCTGCTGATTAGAGTTGAAGGGGGCCCCCCCAGAGGCACAGTTCACCATGTGGGTGGACGCTGTCATATTTGTTTTCAGTTTGGAGAATGAGATCAGTTTCCAGACTGTCTACCACTACTATAGCTGGATGGCCACCTACCGGAACAGCAGCGAGGTGCCACTCGTGCTGGTGGGATCCAGGATGCAATAAGTTCCACCAACCCCCCGGGTCATCGATGATACCAGGACACGGAAGCTGTGCCACCTATGGACTCAACGTGGAGCGTGTCTTTCAGGACATTGCCCAAAAGGTAGTCGCCACGAGGAAGAAGCTGCAGCTGTCCATAGGCCCTTGCAAGTCCTTTCCCAACTCACCCCGCCACTCCTCCATCTGTGCTGCACAGGTGTCCACTGTGCACATGAACCAGACAAGTAATGGTGGCGGGAGTCCGAGTGACTACTCCTCATCTGTTCCGTTAACTCCAAGCACCAGCCAGAAGTAACTGTGGATCGACATGCCACCTACTGTGAATACCCCAATGCTTGTGCTTGTGCGGAAGCAGTCCAAGCGCTGGTCCAACATTTTCACTTCTCCTAAGCGGAGTGACCCAGACAAAGAGAAAAAAGGCCTGGAGAGCCGTGTGGATAGCATCAGGAGCAGCCGAGCCATCCCAATTAAACAGGGCATGCTGTTGAAATGAAAAGACAAGTCACTGAACAAGAAGTGGAAGAAGTACTTCACCCTGTGTGACAATGGCATGCTCACCTACCATCCCAGTCTGCACGATTACATGCAGAACGTGCACGGTAAAGAGATTGATCTTCTGAGAACCACTATGAAAATCCCAGGGAAGAGACTGCCCCGAGCCACTTTAGCCTGTGTGCCCATATCCAGCCCTAAAACCAACGGCCTGTCCAAGGACATGAGCAGTTTACACATCTCACCCAATTCAGACACAGGGCTGGGTGAATCCCTGTGTTCCAGCCCAAGTATCTCCAGCTCCTACAGCCCCAAGATCGAACCACCCCACATCCCCAAAGCCAATCAAAAGAAGCACTGAAGAAAGAAGAGTACCAGCAACTTCAAAGCTGATGGGCTCGCTGGCCTCGCTGAAGAACAAGAAGAAAACTTTGAGTTTACCATTGTGTCCCTCACTGGCCAGTCGTGGCACTTTGTTTTATTTATTTATTTGTTTGTTTTGCTTTTTTTTCTTTTTTGGTTTCTAAACTATTGGTTTACTCTTGCGATGTTAAAAGAACATAATATTTACTCTCTACTAAGCGGTTAGGTTAATGTTACAATGCAAAACACTTTCATGTTTTCTGCATGCACATTCTATTATTTTATTTATTTATTTATTTTATTTATTAGATGAATATGGAATTACCACATATGAGGAGCAAGATGTGTGGGTCCAAGCCATCGAGAGCCAGATCCTAGCCAGCTTACAGTCCTGCGAGAGCAGCAAGAATAAGTCTCGACTGACCATCCAGAATGAGGCCATGGCCCTGCAGTCAATCCGGAACACCCGCGGGAACTCCCGCTGCGAGGAGTGGCTGCCCGAATCCTGACTGGGCCAGCCTGAACTTGGGAGCACTCATGTGCATCGAGTGCTCAGGGATCCACCGCCATCTGGGCGCCCACCTATCTTGAGTCCGATCCCTGGACCTCGATGAATGGCCCGTCAAGCTGGGCAAAGTGATGTCATCCACTGGGAACGAGCTGGCCAACAGCATCTGGGAAGAGAGCACCCAGGGACGGACAAAGCTCTCTATGGACTCCACAAGGGAAGAGAAGGAATGGTGGATCCGGGCCAAATATGAGCAGAAGCTCTTCCTGGCCCCTCTGCCCTGCACCGAGCTGTTCCTGGGCCAGCATCTGCAATGTGCCATTGCCCACGAGGACCTGAAGACAGCCATCCTGCTGCTGGCACATGGCTCTCTGGAGGAGCTGAATGAGACCTGTGGAGAGGGAGATGGCCGCAGAGCACTGCACCTGGCCTGCTGCAAGGGCAACGTGGTGCTGGCACAGCTGCTCATCTGCTACGGGGTGGATGTCTTGGCCCACGATGCCCCCGGGAACACAGCGCTGGCCTATGCCTGGCAGGCTTCCAGCCAATAATGTATCAAGGTCCTGCTGCAGCATGGCTGCCCTGATGAGCACTTCATGCTCATGGCCACCCCCAACCTGTCCTGGAAGAGCAACAACCAGAGCAAGAGCAGCTGGGGGGGGTGCCCATAGTTCTTCATCCCTCTGTTTGCATTGAGACCAGGTCATCTTACAAAAAACAATTAGTTATCTCCAGGTCACTGAATGGTACCCAACAAATTTCTAGTTTTTAAATATACTCTTCAATGAGCTCTTTTCCAATATGACAGTTGAGGCCAGATTCCCTGTATCGCTGAGCTCTTGGTAAGAATTTTGTAATAGATCCTTATTTAAAGCTTTTTATGTTTGGTTGGCAAACAAATACCATATTACCTTACGCAAATGAGATTCCTTTAAACACTCAGTTTACTTGATCAGGTGATAAGCAGATAGAACAAACTATCATCCAGTAGTTATGAAAATATGATGCACCAGGGACATGGACAATCATTAATTATCAGAGTCAATTTGCCTGGGCAAGGATAGTCATTATTTCAAGTTATTGCCTTTTCAGAGAAAAAAAACCCTAACAGTGAAATTGTTGTGCTTGAAACACAGGAAGAAATCAATGGATACTGTACTATTCTTTTATCTATATATTATCTCTTAGATCAAACTTATACTTTATCTGATAGAGAAAAGTATAATCTTGCCTGCCCAGCAAACCCAGGCAAAAATGTGTGCTAATAATTTTGAAATAAAAGCCTTTGGATACATTTATGTGAATGTTTATCTATATGTGAGCCAATTTGAATAAAATTACTTTGAAGACTTTAAAAAATATACTTATGCCCCATCTGATTATTTGTTATTTATAAAAAAAAATCAATAAAGTTATTTTTAAAGTTGAGAAAGTCTGGGCAAAAAGAGAACAAGCAAGAAAATAATAAAACCAAATGTTTAAAGTAGTCTACATAAATTTTGCACCATGGCCACGTAGAGTGGGTGAAGGTGGGCTACTGTACACGTGACTCTAAAAACAAAGTTGTAAGATTCATAGAGGCTATAAAATAAGAAAAATGGTGGAATGAGATTAAAATTTCACCTTAAATCATATGGAAAGGACATCATGTGATAAAATTATTGACACCCACAAAACTAGCCTATAGTAGAAAGAACAGTTTTGTTGTGCTGTATTTTGTTTCATCAGATTCAGGTCTTTGAAGAACTGGATTTTTGATTATCTGGCTTTGCCCAAGCGCAAAATTTATTATTTAAATGAAATGCACTGCAGAGAATTTGCCTAAAACCCAGATTTTTGCAACTAGAATTTTGATAAGGATTGGCCAAAAGATGGATAAAAATGTATTCTCAAACTAGAGTTCAGGGTGCAGATATTCTGCACACTAGAGTACAGTAGAGATGATTGAGAAACTACCGAAAGCAAACACCTAAGAAACTTTAGGAAAAAAATGATATTTTGCCTTCCAAATTTTTCTCAATTCCTTTCAAGACATAAATAAATGGGAAATTAAGGCACAAAAGCTCTTCAACACAATGAATGACCAATCTAATAATTTTTCTTGGGAATTTTTTCAAAACATATTACTAGTCATATTTTGTGGCTCAAAATTAAAATTCAACAACTCAGTAAAACACCAAGAAGACATCTTAATTTCATAATACTGTATTCTAGTGAATCCTGCTAAGTAATTGGTTACAATATTTTCCTAAGATAACTTGCTGAATAGAATTGTTGAACACAAAGTAAATGAATCTTGGAGCCCTCGTGCCGAAATGTGTGAGTGGGGTTTCAGAGAGGTTGTGGTGGATTGACCATATTATTGCCCCAATTTTCATAGTGATACTGCCATCCCTCACAGGGTCTGTGCTTGGCCATGTGACATATTTTAGCCAATAAGATGGCAATACATTTGACAAAGTACCTGCACTTTGATGTTTGCTCCCTTTCTGTGAGAACAAGCCCAGGCAGCCTGAGACCAAGGGAAATAAAGCAGCAATGAATTGTCCCAGCCGAATTCTTCTTACCCACCAACCCTCACCCCAGCTCATACACCAGCTGGCTGCAGAACCCTGTCCTACTCAGAAAAGCCTCAGCAGATCAACCAAACTACCCCACCAGACCTAGGCTTGTAAAGGGTAGAAAGTGGCCATTGTTTTAAATCACTGAGTTTTTAAGTGATTTGTTATACAGAAATAGCTAGCTAGAATGATGCCTGAATTTAAGCAATTCTTCATGTAATATTAAGAAAACAGATGAAGAGTTACTAACGCATTTACTAGAATTTGACAATTTTAGCAAATAATAAACATTACTCTTACAGTGTGAGCGGGGAAGGATTCAATTAGCTTACCCAAAAGTGATATTGAATATTGCACAACAAAGAAAAACAGGGTGGTCAAAAGATCTGCTTCTCTCATTTTGAAATAATCATTTAATTAACCAGGAGACTGTTATACCAAATCCAGCTACAAATTCAACGTATGAATCAGGACCTGGGTTCAATATTGCAGGTGTGTGGTTTAGCCTACAACTGGTTCCTGTGCAGAGGTGATCACTGAGTAAAGATAAATGAAAGTTGCAGCCTTATCTTGTTTTTAAAATATTTCTACATAAAATATACAGAAAGGAAAAGTACTTTCCCTGCCAAAAGCCTGCTGTTTGCATAGAATATTGGCCTGAGAAACTCAGGCCGTGATTGATTAGTCATGAGAAGCTGGCTAAAATATAAAAAAGAATAACATGTAAACTGCTGCATTTATAATTGAAAGAGAGAGTAGAGTATTTATCTTTTTATTCTTAAGTAAAGGAAGGTGGGTAATGGGGATATATTTTGATTCATTCCAAACAAAGTTCGGAAAGGTCAATTAACAAATCATAAACCATTTTAACAACATAATACATCCTCCAGGTAAGGTATTTTATTTGGCCCTTTTAATCAACAAGGCTACCAATTGAAATGTTTATTTCATTACTAGAAACAAGCAATTTATCTCAAAGTATAAGAAAGGGGGTCCTCTTGTATTGCTTAATATTGGAATTTCTCTAAGGTTGTTAATAAGATCATTTTAAAATCTTTCCTGACACTCAGTTTTAATTGCTAAATCTGTACCAGAAGTTAATATTTAAAATTTAAAAATCAGTATTAAAAATTATATTTGGTAAAAATCTGAATGCTTTCTGAATATCATTTCATTTTTCTTTTTTGTTAAAGACAGAGGGACAGTGAGAGAGAGAGAGAGAGAGAGAGACAGAATCAACTTTATTTAGTTTTTCATGTGGCTTTTTTTGTTCAGACACTTTGCTGTGTACGTGGTGCTGGGGTTTGAACCCGTGGCCTTGTGCATGCTGGGCAAGTGCCTTAACTGCTGAGCAACCACTCCAGCCCCTGAATATCATTTCAGATTAAATGAAATTTATCTCACAAGTCTCAGCATATTTTTTATAGCTTCCTAACAATCACAAACACAGGAATAGTGTCAATTAACAACCCATGTAGAAAACAGAAATCCTTCCAGGTATGATAAGCAGAGGTTTAATTTAGAGGAATAAGATGCTTCAAAAATTCATGATGGGGGGCTGGAGCGGTGGCTCAGCGGTTTCTGTGCTTGCCTGGCAAGCGTGAAGACCTGAGTTCAAACCCCAGCACCACGTACACAACTAAGTGTTGGAGCAACTAAAGCCATGTGAAAAACTAAATAAAGTTGTTTCTCTCTTTCCCTGTCTCTCTCATTGTCCCTCTCTCTTTAAAAAAAAAAATTCATGATGGGCTGTAGCAAAAGCTAACATGAACCCCCAGAAATAATCTCAGATGTTACAGAACTTCATTTTTGTGAATGATCAGAAAGGTGGGGAATCAGGAAATATCCCCAGGCAGAGATCAAGAGTACACCACCACATCTCTGACCTGGAGGGCAAGAAGGCAGGATGAGAAAGCTGTCACCATCCCCATGGCTGCCCCTCTACACCTGAAAGGCTGGAGAGAAAGTACCAGGATAGTGATGCCCAAAATGTACCATCTCAGGTTTCTGTTTGCTAGGAGAAAAGCCAAGGCAGCATGAAAATAGTTTTTTTTTTCCATACCACCTCCCAGTCTTCACATGAAGGTATCTCATTGGTGGACCCCACTTATAACCATGATACAAGGGGCTCCGGGAGTCATAATCTCAGTTTTCAGACAGTTCAGAACAGGATCTCACATATGTGCCAATCCAGCATGTCCATTGGGTATAGTAACTCCTAGTTTTACTAAAAGAGGAACTAAGAAGCAGTTTTAGTTTATCAATAGTCCATTCAAGAAAGCCCAAGGGAAATTTCTCTCTCAAGTCACTTGACCTAGAGATTTCATCCATCTCTAGATATCTAAGATGTCACCAATAGAATTTCAATGCCTCTTAGTCTATTTTTCCCTTCTCATCCCCATAGACTAGGCATCTTGATCACAATTTGGCGGAAATAGGCACCAATGCAATAAGACCAACATTTAAAGTAAGTGGAAAAAAATCAAACACTTCTAACCAATGCAAGATCTCCATTCTTGGAAAGATAATAAATAGGAAGTGGATAACTATAATACATTTCATTTCTTTTCACTTTGACTAGTCTGTAGACTTTAGGGAGCTACTGACTGTAGCATAGCCTGTTCTTGAAACTCTGAATGTGGGCTATAGGCAGATCCCTCTTTGGAACAAAGCAGCCATAGAGAGACACTCATACTAAGGTTACAGTGACGTGGCCCCTGGTCACCAGTGAGTGCATCTGAAATTTTTGGTTAGGCCAAGGTGTCCATGATGGAGTCCCCTGAAGTGGATTGACTCAAGAATTCAGCAGAATCTGGGGGCTTTTTGTTGAAGAGCAAGAAACTGAACCAATCATATCCTCCATCTTGGATGTTCCCTGAGAGGGAGGGAAGAATGGGGAAACTGAAAGACCCACAGAGAAAAAGAAGCAAGCAGAAGCTAAGAAGTTGAGAAAAGAACAAGAGGACAGTGGTTGGTCCAAGTGAAGAACTGATGTCACTGTGGTTTAAGTCATAGAAGTATAGACAAGCTAAGGTGTGAGAATGGTAAGTCAGAGATCCTTAACCAATGGTGGTATATTTGAAAGTCACATGATTTTTATGACAGTTTTACTTGTTCTTAATTTTTTTTTTTTGTAATTCTTCATCAACCCCACCCTTGGTAGTTATCTCAGCATGTGGTTTTCTTGCCCTTGTCACCTTGAAGAGCCTAACTCGTATACCCCTGCTCACAGGATAGAGGGAAATGACTTCTTCAGATTCATCCCATGTGGTGCCCATTCAGCTTGAACAAACTACACGCAAATGAAATAAATGAGAAATTCACCATTCAGCATTGCCCTGTGGTCCCCATACAGAACAAGTCTCTTTCTGACCAAGTTAAGGAAGGTCTCCATCAGTTCTTTGCCAAACTGAGTATTTAAATGGTTCTTTCTCCTATGGAGTTCGCAGAATAAATGAACATCCCAGGACTGCAGAAATGTGACCCAACATCCAAGCAGACTATGGGTGGAGTCTGATACCAGCAATATATGTATCAGGGTAAATCTCAACAGGTATATCAGAGAAATTAATCAGGACCAAAACTAACAATAATTCCTATGAGCTAGGAGCATGTAGAATATTATGGCCTGAATTGTGCCCTCCCCAAAAATATTCATGTGGAAGCTCTACTGCCCAATGTGATATATCTGGAGATAGGGTTATAAGGAGGCAATTCAAGTTAAATAAAGTCATAAGGGTGGGATCCTGGTACCATAAGATTAGTGTCTTTCTGAGAAGTGACACCAGAGTCTTAACTGTAGCATCTATTTATGCACATAGAGAGAAGTCATGTAAGCACACAGAAAGGTGATAATCACCTACAAGCCAAAAGAATACTCAAGCACACACCTTGAACTTAGACTTTCTAGCCTCCAGAACTATAGGAAAAGAGTCTCTTGTTTAAGCCATTCAATCTATCATCTTATGTTTTGGCACCCCAGGTTGAATAAGACAGAGTTTGGTAGGCATCACCTCCCTGATTCCTACCAGTTTTGGGAAAAAATGAGCATAACTCATCCATCCTTATCCCTATGAAAGATTCCCATCCTTATTCCTGTGAAAGATTCCCCTGCCCCATAAGGATGAAAATAACCCAAAGCCTTAGATTTAAGGACTCCTGCAGTCAAACAATTAATACAGCCAGAATAGATTTAGTACCTTTGTTTCTAAAATAAGGTAGTATACGGACTTACCTCAGAGCCCCAAATATGCTATATTCTAGTAGAGGAATCTTATTTGTTGGAAGAGAAACAAGCTTCAGCTAAATAACCATAAGTAACAGAGAACAAACATATTGGTCACAGCATAGGGATTGATATTAGCAAATGATTACAATTCTGCATCTGCCCCGATGACCTCAGCACCAGCCCAGCTCACTTCTGAATCCAAACATGCCCCCTACCACCAGGATTTGGAGCAAAAGAAATGTACAAGCTCTCTGAACCAAGACAGCAGCCCTGATGCTGAGCTCACAGGAGATTCAATCATCTGGAGAGGATCTTCTTTGATTGTCACTGGAGAGAGTATCAGGGGTGGCAACTGAAAACATCTACACCCACACAACTTGCTATCCTCATTAGCATGATTTTACTATTCCAATGTCTTCATCAACATGAATTATTTATTTCCAGAAACACTGGCTCAAGAAGATGAAAGCAGTAAATAAATTATTCATTCTAGAAACTTCCTGAAAGATCCATTACTTCTTCAGTAGAAAGCATCAAAGACTCATCAAAACTCTTTCCTCAAAATCCTTACCTTGGGCTGGAGTGGTGGCTCAGTGGTTACAGTGCTTGCCTTGCACACGTGAGTCCATGGGTCCAAACCCCAGCACCAGGTACACAACAAAGTGTCAGAGCAACAAAAAAAACCACATGAAAAACTAAATAAAATTGATTCTTTCTCCCTCTCTCTCTTGCTGTCCCTCTCTATTAAAAAAAAAAATCCTTACCTCATTGTACCCATCGTTCTTCTATCATAATCTGTATTCAGAACTACCCAAGCCCCTTCATTGAAAGACCTGCCTTAACTAGACTTTAAAAACTCATAAATATCCCAACTTTGTTGCCTACTATACTGAGATGCTCCTAAGACTCTGGGAAGGTGTTCTCCCTAGATGCAGTAAGAATAAACTCAGGGGCTGGAGCGGCGGCTTGACAGTTACAGCACTTGCCTGGCACGTGCAAGGACGCGGGTTCGAACCCCAGCACAACAGTGTCAGAGCAATGAAAGTCACATGGAAAACTAAATAAAATTGATTCTCTCTCTCTCTCTCTCTCTCACTGACCCTCTCTCTTTAAAAAGAAAAAAAGAAGGAATTCAGTTTTGTATCCTCAATATGTTATCTCCATGATGTTTTAAGGAGTCAGCATTTTAGCAGCGTCAGTAAATAATCCATAGAGCTGGAAGTGTTTAACATGTCTTACAAGGGGGCTGGAGCAGTGGCTCAGCGGTTTTGTGATTGCCTGGCATGTGTGAGAACTCAGGGTTAAACTCCAGCACCACATACACAACTAAGTGTCGGAGCAACAAAAGCCAGATGAAAAAGTAAATAAAAAATGATTCTCTCACTCTTCTCTCAAAAAAAAAAAAAATGTCTTGCAAGATGAAGCAAGGGTAGTGTTACTTCAGATGAATGGTTAGGAAGGGTAAGCATCCAAATGGTGGAATGGCGAGATGGGCCTCATTGAGGCCAAAAGTAGTCACTAGGACTGGAGATGCAAAGGCCAAACCTTGTTCAAGCTAATCTTACTCTTTGAAGAATGCTTTGTGATCTTCCCAGAACAAAAGATGATGGTACTGATGAATATTTGTGTTATGTTCTCAGTTCTTATGTTCTTGCAAGAGAAAATTTCAAGCAAAACACAAAATGTAGTAAAAGTATTGCAAAATTCACTAGGAAAAAGTCACCCCCCAAGGGTGAGGGTGAGTCAAAGAGGAGAGCAACAACTCACTTCTTTGTGAGCTCAGTTTTATTAGAGTAGAAGGGGGAGTTGTTAGAAGGCCCCACCCAGCTATTACCTCCTAGCTCTGGATTGACAGACCACATTAAGTAAACAGCCTAAGGAAACTTTCCGTCATCTTGGATTAGCTGATAGGTTCTAATTGGAACTTGTTTTACAGAATTATTATCAGTAGGCTGTAGTCTTAATCATCCTACTTTTGTAAGTCTGGGAATCTCTGATCTGTGTTGTTTGTTAAGGGTCTTGCTTAAGATGTTACAGCAACTAGATCCTTTTTAACAACTATACTCTTGCCCTTTGATGAACCTCTGAGTTCATCTATCCTCCTCCTGTTGGAAAAGGAATAATGCATAGAGTGGAGAAAAGGCAGGGGTCCTGAAATATTATCTTGTCAGACCCTGCAGTATCACTGAGGCAGGGTTATTGATTAACCAATTTATTCTACTATGTTACATATTTTCTGAAACTTCTGATTCACTGCTCATGTCTAACTGCTACCCAACAATAGGATACCAGCAAAGACCTTTTCTGAACATCTCCCTCTCACCTCCCTCTCTCTGCTGGGAGCTGGTCATGAAGCAGTTTCTGCTGCAGTGTATGTCTTCTTACACCACCCTTTCATAACAAAGTTAGCGGAATATAAATTCACTTAGTTGAAGTCTAGAGTTAGGTACTTAACAATCATCAAACTTGTATTACAACTTCCTGATCCCTATGGTTACAGCATCATTCTCTTTGATAGATTAGACCTCGACCTCAAGAAGCTATCATCTTTGACTAATCTTCATTATCTATGTAGTAAACTAATTGTAAAATGCCTTCTTATATCTTTAATCAGCAGTCAGGACTTGACCTTGGCCTTGCTTGTTTCACATGTGCTTGACAGAAATTCAGCGAAGCTGTGAGATTGACACACTTGTCCAAAGCCCAGTGTCCTCTCTCTGAACCTCACTCCACCCTGCAGAGAAATGGCAAGGATAGGGAGATTTACATGCAGGAAAAGTGCTTAGTCTTGTTTCTCCCAACTGTTTCGGCCTCCCTTTTTTCCCCACATTTTTTATTGGTCCATTATGCTTGTACATTAATGGTGAGATTTGTTGTTACATATTCATACATGCACACAAAATATAGCAATATTTTTGGCCAATATAATTCTCCAGTATTTCCCCTTTCCTTCCCCTCCTTCCTCCCCCTGGTTCTTTTCCTCTGTTCTACAGATCTTTCTTTGATTATCATGAGATCTCCACAACCTTTCTTTTCCTTTTTCCTCTCTAGCTTCCACATATGAGAGAAAAAATGTCTGATCCTTAACTTTCTGAGTTTGGATTATTTCCCTTAACACAATGTTCTCAAGTTCCACCCACTTTCCAGCAAATGACATAATTCCATTTTTCTTTATGGCTGAATAAAACTCCATAATGTATACATACCACATTTTCTTTACCCATTCATCTGTTGATGAACACCTGGTTCCATAGTTTGGCTATTGTGAACTGTGCTGCTGTAAACATGGGTATGCAAGTATCATTATAGTATAATGACTTCAATTCTTTAGAAATAAATACTGAGGAGTTGTATAGTTGGATCATACAGTGGTTCCATGCTTAGTCTTTTGAGATACCTCCATATTGATTTCCACAGTGGTTGTACTAATTTCAATCTACCAGCCTGTAAAAGTGCTCCTTTTTGTCCATATTCTGTTCAGCACTTACTACTGTTTGTATTCTTGATAAGTGGTATTCTGATTGGTGTGAGATGAAACCTCAGGATAGTTTTGCTTAGCATTTCCCTAATTGCTAATACTGTTGGATATTTTTTTTCATGTATTTATTGTTGGCCTATTTATTTACTACTTTTCCTCATCATTGGGAAGAGTTAGTTGGTACATTACTGAAATGGAGCCACCCTTCTTGATTGGAGATAATTCACTGAAATTCTCTCTTTTTTCTTTTCTTTTCTTTTTCTTTTTCTTTTTTTCTTTTCTTTCTTTTTTGGCTTCTCCACTCCAATTCACTGCAAAGCAGTAGTGACCTACAAGCATGTCTATGCTTTCACACTGTCCATGTTCTCCATAGCTGCCTGACTCCCATGACTGTTTTCTTGATTGTTTCCCAACTTGGAGAAAGAACAGAGATATAAATTATTTCCCCTAAACTAAAAGAAATGTGATTAAAACAGAAAAAAAGTAAGTTTATAAAGGAACATTGAGTTTTTTTAAAAAAAGAAACTGAAGAAAAATAACAAGTCAACACAAAACAAGTCATAAAATCAAACACCAAAGAGAATGAATTAAAAATGTAATATAAAATAAGATAATCTTGTAATGTGAGATAAATAACACAAAAGCAAAAAGGAAAAGTCAAAAGGCTGAAGATTTTTTAGTTGATAAAATTAAAGATGAAACACCCCAAAATTTAAAACATATAGACAAGGCAAAACCATTACAATTCTGAAGAAGAGATTAAAATTTTAAGACAAATAGTCAGGCACAGTGGCACACATCTTGTAGTCTTGCTACTTGAGGCTGAGGCAGGAAAATCACTTGATCCCAAAAGTTCCAGCCAGCCTGGGCAATATACTGAGTTCTTGTGCTCTAAAATTAATAATAATAAAGAAACATTAAGAAAAACAAAAAGAAGAGCAAAAAATGAAAGCATGGTTAAATTGGATTACGCACCCCCAAGCCACATAATGGAGCTCCTCCTCAATGAGGAGTGGAGCTACTGATAGTCCCCTCCCAAAGGCCTTCAACTCTCACTTGAGGGGTTGGAGGTCACATTTTCAGTTGGCACCTAAGGCTTCCAGGAACTTGGATCAGAATTGCAGATATCTAGAATCTCCTTGACCTTTTTATAAATCTGTGGACAAATCTTGATTATTTTACTTTGTCTCTGGTTTACCTGCACACACGCCTACAGGGGAAGAATAGAGACCATACCTATTGTGTTGTTTGGGCTGCTGTAACAAAAATAGCACAGACTGGGTAGTTTATAAACAATGTAAATTAATTTCTCACATTTCTGGAGTCTGGGAAATCCAAGTTCAAGGTGTGGGCAGGTACAATGAGGGTTCACTTCCTGCTTGATATATGATATTTTTATGCACTGTCTTAACTTGGTGGAAGGGCAAACAAGTTCCCTTGGGTTTCTCTCTTATAAGGGCACTAATCCCACTAACCACCTTCCAAAAGGCTGTAGCAAGGTTAAGATTCTAACATTTGAATTTGTGAGGGACACAAATATTCAGACTATAGCTTCCTAATTCTTCCCCTGGACACCCATGTGTTTTGTACATTAGTTCAAATAAACTTTGACAACAATTTATTGAGACCTTATTCTATACAATGTCCAATTGCAAGTACTGGGGATACAGTACCTACCTATTTTTTTAAGAGACAGAGAGAGAGGAGAGAGAGAGAGAGAGAGAGAGAGAGTTAATTTTTTTTCATTTGGGTTTTGTTTTTTCCTTTGTTTGTCTATGTGGTGTTGGGGATCGAACCCATGACCTCTCACGTGCTAGGCAAGCGCTTTGCCACGGACACCTCTCCAGCCCAGTACCTACCTATTGGTTGAGAGAGACTATAATAATTTTTATCATTACAACTGTGGTAAGTGCTATGAAGGAAAAGCACATAAGCTATCACAATGACAAGCAGGGAATGTCTTGGGAATTATCAAAGGTTTTCTAAGGAAAGTGTTTGCTTATGGAAATAGAACAAACTAAGCCAAAAGGGAGTAGAAGAATGCTCTAGCTAAAGAGAATGACAGGATTGAAGACTCCAAGGCAGAAGTAAGCTAAATAACTGTGACCAGAATACAGACAGGAAGAGCAAGAGGAAGAGGATGCAGATGAGATAAGCGGAGGTCCAAGCCTACGTCCTGAAGCCACGTTAAAGATTTGTGTTTTCTTTTTCAGAGTGAGGAATATTCAACCGTGAAGTGAATGAAGGAAATAAAGAGGAGCGCAGCAGCTCAACAGTAACAAATTTATTTGGGAGAAACCTGAAGAGGAGAGTCCAGTGGAGTCTGGGACCCACCTGCTGCTTATTGGCTGGGGTGGAGGTATAGAAGGAATGAGCAGGGAGGAGATTAGGGCTTCACTAGGGAGTTGCCAGATAAGATTTCTTTTCAATGATGGTGTGTTTGGAGTGCAATGTTGTCCAGCATTTAGGGACAGATGGGTTAGAGTGACCTTGAGGTAGTTCTTGTTCTGAGATGGAGGATACGTTTCAAAATGGTGTTGCCTAAATCAGATTCTAACATCAATTATCCTTGTAAGGGATATTCAGAATTAGAGAAATGTGTTTTTATTTATTTTTCAGCTAATCCAGGAGATAATCTCGGATTGTTCTATTGTTCAGGACCCATCTATTGAAGAGGTTCTCAAAATTTGCAGTCTCTGAACTCCTTTAGACTTAAAATTTTTGAGGTCCTCAAAGACCTTGTTTTGTGGGTTGTAGCTATCAATAGTTATTGTAATATAAATTAATTTGATGTCTTTAAACATTAATTTTTGAAAACCACATGTTCACTTATACATTTTTATTAAATACAAATATTTTCCAAAAAAAAAAAAAGAAGAAGAAGAAGAGTGGCATTGTTTCACATTTCTGCAAACCCTTTATATGTGGCTTAAAAGAGGACAACTGGCTTATTATGCCAGTTTCACATGAAAAATGTTGTAATATCACACATCACGTGGGCCTCTAGAAAACTCCTCACCAAAAGAAGAAATACCTTCCAATGATGATGAAAGTACTTTTGTACTGATGGATCTTGAAAAGGTCCTGAGGAGCATTAGAAGTCATTAGACTACACTTTTGAGAACTGCTGATATCTTCCAATGCTTCCCAGTTGTGGTTCACATCCCATTTGATTCGAGGTGATGAGAAAACATTCTTTTCATAAATATGTATTTTCAGTGCTTATTAGGAAAATATGCAACTGATGATACACTTGACACACGAAATTACTTCTTAAAGCACAGTTTCTTCCAGTTTAAACAAAAATTTATAACCATCCAAGTCAAAGAACCTATGAAAACGTTATTTGGGGTTTTCTGTATTTTTCAACAAGAAGAAAGCTATTCCTTTTTGCAATCAGCTGAATGTGGATGTAGAAAGACACAGCAGTCAGGCTTGGAAATGACTCTGGGAGAGTAAAAGGGTTTGTATTTGCAGGAGGTAGAGAGAGGAATACGGATAGTAGTTACGAACATGCACTTTGCAATCTGGATGATCTAGGTGGGAATTCTGGCTTTCACATTCATTTGCTCTGTGATCTTGGGTATATCATTTACCATTTGTGAGTTTCAGTTCCTCTCTATAAAATGGAGATAATATGAATTAGGAAGCTCCACCATTAACAAAGACGCAGCAGGTCAAACCACAGGGAACCTGGCACGTGTGTAACGCTCCTCGTTAGTGACTTGGGGCGCCGCTTCAGCAAGAAAGGGCACAACTGTCCACAGACTAGGTTTACGAAGAGAGGTTTTTCAGGTCAAAAACCGCAAACGCAGCGAAAACGCCACGGGCCGCGCACCAACCCAAGCACCTAACGCGCTCCCGACGCTCGGCGAGGTCGTTCGGCTCGATCGGGTATCGTCGGTCGGCTCGGGCTGCGGGAACTACTCGCGTTCTCGCGAGGCTTTAGGCAAAGAGAGGAGGAGCGAGAGGCGGTGGCTCGCAGCGTTCCCAGAAGGCTGTGCGTGCCTCCCGCTTCCTCCGGATCTTCCGATCGAGCGCGTGAACGGCTGCCTGCAAGCTGGCCATGGCGCTTCACGTCCCCAAGGCCCCGGGCTTTGCCCAGATGCTCAAGGAGGGGGCGAAAGTAAGGGGGAGAACGAGAGGGTGAGCTGGGAGGGCCGGTGCGGGGCCGCGGCGGCCGCAGTGAAGGAGAACGGCCTTCTAGCGGTCGGGCGTGCTCCGCTGGCACAGCGGCCGGGGAGAAGATTCTAGAAAGGGAGGACTACTCTAGAGGCTCAGCCGACGAACCCGAGACGTTTTTGTTCTCCCCATGCAGGGGAGACCCGAGGGGGCAGAGCTGAGGCGGGGAGGCCCAGGCGGCGGGATGACCCAGCCACACAGTCTAGATGGGCTGGCGTCCGGCTGCTCCCGCATTTCCCCTTCCATAACAGCGGGATTCAGTAGACTATTCCTCAAAGAGGGCGGCGGGAGGGTGAAGTTGAAGGACGAGATGAAATTGCGTTGAGAGTTCGTGAGCCCGATTAGCCCCCAGTTCGTGGATTAAAGCCTGGGGAGGAGCAGGCGATCCCGACCGGAGGGCCTAGAAATGAGAGCCAGCCAGTTGTTGGTTGCCTCTCTCCAAATGTTAGGAAAATCCAAGTGGATTTTGGTCCCCGCTGTAGCCAGCTTGACATAAAGCGTACCCCTCTGGGTCTCATTTCCCTCATCTCTCTTTTAAATTGAGAAGATTGCAGCAAAAGACGAAATTCTCGAGTTCTGAATCCCTTATTTACGTTTGTAACCCGCAGGATAAATGACACTGATCCAAATACTATTTGTCCTGTGGTCTTTAACGTAATTTCAAGAACATATTTTTTTTAAATATCTTATTGCATATTGAGAAATTTGTCTGTTGGGCTGCCCAAGTTGTCACACAGTGGTGATCCATTTTTGTCTCCCAAATTTTCTGTGCTTCATTGAAGAAATAATTAGCATGGTTGAATTTAAGGTTTTATGGGGGATGGTGCTAGGTTCTTGTTTATAGGGTGCACTTTGGGATATACTAAATAAATGTCAGGGCTTAATGTAAATGTTGGTTTATTTTTTAAAGAAATGTTGATTGCTCCCCTAAAAATGTATGACTGAAACCATAGCTTCAAATTTGGTACTGAAAAGATACTTTACCTGGAGTACTTTATCCTTTCTCTAATCAAACGTAGCACTCTAAACTGTACTTATCGCTGCACACGCGTGCATACACACACACACACACACACACACACACACACACACACACACACATACACATACACATCAAAGGCCTGTGTTTTGTTGTGTAAGTACATCTCTGGAGTCCCTAAAAAGCATCACACCTTATTCATTCAACTAATGACATTTTGTGGACCATTTATGAATCTCAAACACTATGTTTTACATGTGTAAGTATTGCATGATTGACTTAACCATCCTGTCATAGGTACTATTATTGCCCCATTCTACAAGTGAAAAACAATTGCCCAAGGTTATGCAGTAAACTAGCCAGAAAGCTGAGATTTGTAACTAAATTCTGAACCCCCATATACAAAATGCTTGAACAATACTTGCTCTTTATTAGAAGATAAGCAAAGGTTATCGTGTTTTGGAAAATTCTTGTTTTATTGTCTTGACTAAGCAGTTTTATTTTACAGCATTTTTCCGGATTAGAAGAGGCTGTATTTAGAAATATACAAGCTTGCAAGGAACTTGCCCAAACCACTCGTACAGCATATGGACCAAATGGTAATTTCCAAATTCATGTTTTAAAAATATATTAATAGAATCCTGTTTATTTTTCTTTCAAACTTGTTTGAGGGTCCTATTTATCGTATGGCTTCAAAAGTTTGTTTCAGTAATACCTGTACATTTGTAATTTAAAATCATCATTAGATCTCTGCAAAAATGGCAATCAGAGACAGTGTCTCCCTTAATTGTCTAGTCTGCCCTTGAACTTGTGATCTTCTTGCCTTGACCTCCTAAGTCACTGGGAGTAGGGGCATGTGCCACCATGCCTTGCTCTTGAAGTTACTTTATAAAAAGTAACATTATGCCAGGGGCATGCCTATAATTCTAACAACTCCAGAGGCCGAGGCAGGAGGATCCCAAGTTCAAAACCAGCCTCAGCAACTTAGGGAAACTGTTTCAGAATAAAAAATAAAAAGGGCTGGGGATGTGGCTTAATGGTTAAGTTCAATCCCCAGTACTGAAAAATAAAAAGTAGAAGTTTTTTTTTTAAACCGACATAAGTTAAAGAGAATTTTTTTTTTCTTCAGTTGAAATTAAGAAGCATATGTATGGAAAAGGCATAAAACTAAATATTAATTAGATTATTTTGGTTTTTGTGCATGTTAATATAATGTCCATGTTGAGCACTTGTTGACTGCCTAGCATGTTGCAAACAACATAGAGGTCAGCAAAAAAGCTGTAAGGTTTGTTATACTCCCTGGTAAACATTATAGGAAATTAGAAAGAAAGAATATGGTTGTGTGATCAGAGAAAGGCCATGGGATGCCGAGATAGAATGTTGTTAACAACATAGTTTTCAGAAACAAGTACAAATTTATACTTGACTAGATTTTCCTGGGTGTTTGTGGAAAGATTAGAGTAATAATGGATTTTTTTCTTAACTGTTATTTTTGAGGAATGAACAAAATGGTTATCAACCACATGGAGAAGTTGTTTGTGACAAATGATGCAGCGACTATTTTAAGAGAGCTCGAAGTAAGTTAATTCTTTTCAGAACAATCAAGAAATGTTTTGGTGACATCAAAAATTAAGTATATTTTTTAACATAGAAATTTCTTACTTCAGGTTGGATCATAACGGGCTGTTTTTCCAAACTTGAAAGTTGTGCAGATATATAAACAGCTCTTCTGGTTTAATGGTTTTCACTCGTATTTTTAAAAAAAGAAAAAAATTCTTAAAGTTTGGAGGAATTAATTGTTTGAAGGGGTTGATTGATTGCAATAAAGTACATTTGCTAACGTTGATTTGAGTGACAATGTATTATTTACATAATACAGAAACAGCTGATGAGTAAAGCTTTTTTTTTTTTTTTAATCAAATCATTTGCTTGGCTTCATGAAAATAAAAAGAAAAATAATCAGGTGTTGGAATTTTGCTTTGTTCAGCCTGTTTTGATGTTATGGAATCTACAGAGTAGATATTGCCAGCAGGATTATGAGGTCTTGGCGTCTAAATGCACATAAATATTTCTCATGCAGCAGCTGTATGATTGAAGGATATGTTCAACTTACAGGGAATTTTTTTGAAGCTTAGCTCATAACTCAATCTGGTGTTTTAAATGAAACTACAGATACATTAACATTTCTTCAACTAATTTAACAGTATTTTGAAGGATATATTTAACTCCAATAATTATTTGTGGAGGACCTCATTGTGATGGTTAATGTTACATATACACTGTGATGTTCTCGGGAGTTACTAAAACATAATTAGGATATTATCAGTGGGAACAGTACCACAGTATTAACTATATTTTTTCCTGGCTGTCACTGGTTCCTCACTGCTTATCTCTGTAAAAGTATCTGAAATTAACTCCTACATACAAGATAAGGTAAAATTTTGATACATTTTTAAGAAAAATTTTACATTCCTTTTTTATGAACCAGAAGAGATAACCCTTTTGGTAACAATGTATAGTGAATTTAACACTGAGGTTTTAACCAAGTTAAGTGGTGTCTGTTTTTGTTCCTTTGAAGACTTAATGTTTAACCTAGGTCTAGTGTTTGGAGTTGATTTATTTTTTTAATTTAGGGAACATATAATGATGTGGCGAACCTTATGGACTTGTGTGTAATGGATAACTGACCACCAAAAGAAGATGTGCTTTGAAGTTGTTTTCATTTGTAGTTATGCATTACTGTTGATAGACCTAGAGGGACTTGGATTTTCTTGTGACCACACTTATTATAATATATGACTGATCAAATGGAATTACTTGACCTGTATGGAAATTAATATTTTTATGTTAGTATAAAGATCATATGTTTTCACTTGATATTCCCTTTTGTACTAGGTACAGCATCCTGCTGCAAAAATGATCGTAATGGCTTCTCATATGCAAGAGCAAGAGGTTGGAGATGGCACAAACTTTGTTCTGGTATTTGCTGGAGCTCTTCTGGAATTGGCCGAAGAACTCCTGAGGATTGGCCTCTCAGTTTCAGAGGCAGGTGTTCATTTTATGATTTACTTTTATTTAATTTTTGTCTGCATATGCACTATTATGTAAAACTTAAGATTATCATTAAAGGAATAGATAACATTGAGCACTTTACTCTGTGCCAGGAATTATAGTAAATATGCATCATACACAGTATCATTTTATCATCAGAAGAATTCTATTAGGCCTATTAAACCCATTCTATTTAATGGAGTTACAAAAAAAGGATTTTAGCTCATGTCGAAATTATGTATTTTAAAGAAATGCTTTTTTTTTTTTTTTTTTTTACATTTTAGGTTATAGAAGGTTATGAAATAGCCTGCAGAAAAGCCCATGAGATTCTTCCTGATTTGGTATGTTGTTCTGCAAAAAACCTTCGAGATGTTGATGAAGTATCATCTCTACTTCGTACTTCCATAATGAGTAAACAGTATGGGAATGAAGCATTTCTAGCCAAGCTTATTGGTCAGGCATGTGGTAAGCACTAGTAAATGGATCCAATATTAAAATATTTTTAACATGACTAATGTTTTCTCTAAATGTTTTTTAATTTGTTTCATTTTCTTAACAGTATCTATTTTTCCTGATTCTGGCCATTTCAATGTTGATAACATCAGAGTTTGTAAAATTCTGGTAAGTTTAGAGAATTTATTTACATTATCTAATTTTAAAATTTGATCTCATGTTTAAGACAGTACTTAACTATCTTTGGAGGCATTATTTTATAACATTTTGGTATTAATAGGTTGTAATATTGCTACCTGTTAATTTAAGTGTATTGACATGTTATTTCCCAGTTGTCATTTTCCCCTGCCATCTTGTTGGATTAAGAATAGTGTACAAAAGCAAAATACTAATTTGTCTCCTTTGTATATACTGAATTATAGCAATAAATTGAAAAGGACAATTTCAAATGGGAGATGGTTGTCCTTTTGCTCTACATTATTAAAATTCACAATGTGATAATATCAGAATGTTCAAGTATATTTTAATAAAAATTTTCATGTACTCTGTGGTAGAACATAATTGGAATAGTTTTATACAATGGCATACTAATTATTTAATGTGGTTGAATTTAAATAAGTATGTGTGCTCTCTGTATGTATTTGTACATGTGCTATTTTCTGTCTCCATACATTTATCACACCTTGTTAACTTGCAAGCTTGTAAAAAAGAACAGTCTTTAGCCTATCACACACCTGTAATACCAGCTACTCAGGAAGCAGAGGCAGGAGGATGACAAGTTCAAGGCCAGCCTGGACAACTTAGCAAGACCTTATCTCAAAGTAAAAAGGTGGAGATGTAGCTCAGTGCTGGACCATTTACCTTATACAAGGCCCTGGGTTTAGTGCCCAGTACCACCCCAAGGAAAGGCAGAATCTGTTTTCTCTTCATTCTCTATTACAGACAGCTGTACTTGGCACATTGGCACCAAGTTTTTTGGCGAGTGGATGAATAAATGGCTCAGAGTAGTAGTTTTCTACCTTTGGTTCTTAGTACATGGAGGTACAACCTCCCCTTCATAGTACTGGCTAATTCCCACAGTGATTCCCACCTAGAGCAGACTGGTCTGCTTTATGCCCACCATCCCATCCTATATCCAGTCTTTGTCTTGGTGTGTTGGTATATTACTTTATTTTACAAAAGGATACATTTGGTGCATCCAAAGTCAACAATTTGGCACTAACGATGGTCTTGGTATTCACCTTCTTAGGGCTCCGGTATCTATTCTTCTTCAGTATTGCATGGAATGGTTTTTAAGAAGGAAACTGAAGGTGATGTAACATCTGTCAAAGATGCTAAAATAGCTGTATACTCTTGTCCTTTTGATGGCATGATAACAGAAACTAAGGTATGTAGACTTAAAACCTTAAATTTAAAAGTGAAAATTTGGGTTTTTTTCAAATCACTGTTTAACTTTTGATGTAGAATTTGCTCTTAAATCAGTTAAGTGTGTAAAGTTCTGCAGGACTGGGGGAAAGGAGTGGCCATTAGGGGACAACCATACGTTTTAGGAAATGTTTGAGAATCCTGTCCTTGCTGTTTTGGTTAACACTATTTGATTTTTATAAAAGACAAATAATAGCAAGACACCTGCCCAACATACCTAAAATAACAGTATTTTTTCCCACCAAAGTGCCTTATGAGCACACACTTCTGTTTTGGGGGTGAAGAGGTCAAGGGAGGAGTAAGCTGAGAGTTCATTAATTTCATATAAACTTTGCATTCTGCTTCATAGTACATGTGTACGTATTTTCATGTTTGCTCCCAAATTCTCAGGTTATTTCTTAAGTTAAATCTTATCCTATACCTTTGAACACCAAAGTATTGAAAGAGTTTTAAAGAGAGCATGTACTTGCTTTGCCAGGGCACAGTACTGATAAAGACTGCTGAGGAATTGATGAATTTTAGTAAGGGAGAAGAAAATCTCATGGATGCACAAGTCAAGGCTATTGCTGATACTGGTGCAAATGTCGTTGTAACGGGTGGTAAAGTGGCAGACATGGCTCTTCATTATGCAAACAAATACAATATCATGTTGGTAAGGTAAGAACTACATTCTGTTAATGTTATAAATGATTTTTAGGTGTTGAAACATTAAACAAGTACAACAAACTATGAAGGTAGTTAATAAGGGAAATAGCTTACAAGATAGGATAAATTAGATCAAATTGCAAAAGAACTTAGTCTAGAGGGATAGGAAATAGCTCTGAAAAGCCTTACATTTTATCAGAGAACTGAAGGACCAACCAGTCAGTTGATGTTATTTGAAGAGGGAGGAAAAAATCATTCCAGGTAAAAAACAACTTGAGGTCAGACACAGAAGCTTAGAGTGTTATCTGTCATTTAGAGTGTACAGTGCCTTGTAATCCATGAAAACGTCTATGGAGAACACTAGACAACTGATCCATTCCTATCTACTATCATTCCTAGCACCTAATCAAATGTGCACAGTAAATCACCATACTTTTCCTCACATGAGATTGTACACAGCGGCATAGCAGTTTTCTGTATATACACCAGTTCCCTGGTGTTTTAGAACTATTAACCCCTGATGTCCTAAAGTGACTTCAACTCTCCCAATTCTGTAATAATACTATACAATAGACTTGATGTGGCATTGCAAATTAGCTGGCTCACAGGGTTAGAAATTACCTTCTCAGCCTCAGAACTCAGTGCTATCCAGACATTTTCTGAGCTTGAAGCTCGAGTTAAAAGAATGTTGCTTGTGAACTGGTATATGGTTTCCTACTTAATATGTACACTTTATATGCTATCTGATTGGAATTAAAATTTCTACTAAGGTCTTTTTTTTTTTTTAAGGCTGAACTCAAAATGGGATCTCAGAAGACTGTGTAAAACCGTTGGTGCTACAGCTCTTCCTAGATTGGTATGTAGTTTGGAAAACATTAGAGGATACTTGCGTCTGTTTGAATTTTATTACATCAATCTCTTTCTTACAGACTCCTCCTGTCCTTGAAGAAATGGGACATTGTGACAATGTTTACCTCTCAGAAGTTGGAGACACACAGGTGGTTGTTTTTAAGCATGGTATGTACTAATGGCAAAGGTGTTTTGTGTAAATGTGAAGTATTTGTTTTCTTTTACTTAATCCCTGAATATGTTTATTGACAGAAAAAGAAGATGGTGCCATTTCTACCATAGTACTTCGAGGATCTACAGACAATCTGATGGATGATATAGAAAGGGCAGTAGATGATGGTGTCAATACTTTCAAAGTTCTCACAAGGGTCAGTATTAGCTAGACTCTTCTTACCTAAATCTATAACATCTTAAAAACGTAGCTGGCACTCTTGAGCATTCTAGAATTTCAAAATGAGTGGTTTAGCTGGGCAAGGTGGTTTATGCCTGTAATCTCAGCTACAGTGGAGGCTGAGGCAGGTGGATTTTCACCTAAGACTTCGAATTGTCAATGAATATGATAATTTTCCAAAAATGATTGTATGAAAGACTTAACTGATAAGCAAGGCTGTTTCTTCATTGTTAAATAGTTTATGGTTATTATTGTGTACTATCTTCAGTTGCTAAAGCATTATTCTCAGTGACATGTCTTTGGAAGTACAGATAAAAAAGACAGAACTGCCCCCGTTCTTCACTTTGGTCCTCCCTTTTCATGTAGTGAAAGAAAATTTGCTCTAATCACTCATTTTTACCAAGTTTATAAGTAGACTTTGAGTGAACAGTGCCTGATTAAAAACTAGTCTGGTACAGTACTAAAATCTAAAAAGATTGGTGAAACTGCCTTTTAGTAATTTTTTTTTTGTATGTGGGGGGGGCAATTTACAGGATAAACGTCTTGTACCTGGAGGTGGAGCAACAGAAATTGAATTAGCCAAACAAATCACATCATATGGAGAGGTATGGTTTTTGCTATATAAGTTAATTTTCTTTTCATTACTTGAATAAAATGCAATAATAAATGCATTTTGTTTTAGACGTGTCCTGGACTTGAGCAGTATGCTATTAAGAAGTTTGCTGAAGCATTTGAAGCTATTCCCCGGGCACTGGCAGAAAATTCTGGAGTGAAGGCCAATGAAGTAATCTCTAAACTTTATGCAGTTCACCAAGAAGGAAATAAAAATGTTGGACTAGACATCGAGGTATTTGAAAAAACACCACAACTTAATTGCTTTATGAATATACAACCTAAAAACAGAAGCAGTACATGTAAAGACAAATACTGGTTTATGAACAGTTGCTTTTCTTAATTTTTATTTAGTTTATCTGATAGAGGAAATTTTAGTTTTCCTTCTTTTGTGATGTATTTTTATAGTGTGTATAGTACTTACATGTGGTTACTTGTCCAGTAACTGGGTTTTTCTTGTTGAATATAAACATTCTCACCTAATAGACTTTAAAATGAAAGGATGGAAACTGTTTTGTGTTAACAGGCTGAAGTTCCTGCTGTAAAGGACATGTTGGAATCTGGTATTCTAGATACTTACCTAGGAAAATATTGGGCTATAAAATTGGCTACTAATGCTGCAGTTACAGTACTTAGAGTGGATCAGGTGAGCAAAAGTAAAACTTTGATATATAAAAATGGTAATTTTCTTATGGTTCAATGGTACGTTTTCACAGAACTAGAATATAGCATACATAGTTCTGATTTCTTACCCTCACACCTTAGAGATGTAAGTGCCACCCCCAAGTATTTTAAATTCTGTTATAGTTTTAAATTATATTGAATAACAATATGTAAACTTCAGTCCATTTGCCCACAAAACTCTTGAAGTAATCATTAAGCAATGAACTATTTTTTAATAATTATTTTTTTAAACAGGCACAGTAAGAGAAAGAGAAACAATTTTATTTAGTTTCTCATTTGGCTTTTGTTGGCTCCAACACTTTATTGTGTATGGGGTGCTATGGTTTGAACTTGGATCCTTGCACATGCACAGCAAGCGCCATAGTTGCTGAGCCACTGCTCCAGCCCTGCAGTGAACTATTTATAAATACTATTTATAAATAGAAAGTTGTAATAAGCGTAAGGGCTGAGAATGTAGCCC
>PVKS010000352.1:0-118062 GCA_004027875.1 Aplodontia rufa | reverse complement strand
TCAGACATTCACTATATCCAAAATAACTTATTTTCCTTTTTCCACTTGGCAAGCTTCTTGTATTTCCTACCTTAGCTTACAGCACTCCATCCATCTATCCCCATCCATCTATCCAACCAGGCTCCAGGAGTCACCCTCAACTGTTCCCCCCACATCCAGGTAAAGGCCTTTAGCACCAAGCAATCAATCCCAAGGGGTTAATGTTACTGTACCCTGAAATAATCCTTTACCTCTCCCCTTCCCGTGCCCCACTTTAAACCTCATTACTTAACTGACTATTCAACAGTCTTCTCGCTTCCCTACCTCTACCTTTCCCTCATAAAATCCAGTCTCCACACTTTGGCACATAACCTATGTAATATACACATGTAACCTCATCACCCCATTGCTTTAAATTCTTCAGGGTCTCCCCTCTGCATACCTACAAAGGGAAAGTTCCTTACTGTGGCAGTCCCCATTCCTATCTCACCTCTCAGACATTGTTTCCCTATTCTCCTTATGCCTTCTTCTGTAAGCTCTAGTACTGTACACATTGCCAGTCCCCGCACACACCAACCTATTCTGCACTGCTCTGCCTTTGTTCCTGTTCTCTTTGCCTAAAGCCTAAAAACTCACTTCATTTCGACTCCTCATACTTTTACTCTTGCTTTAAGTATTAGCTGAGGCACAGTCTGCTTTATAGGGCTTTTTCTGAATCACCAACGTACTGGATTTAGTACTGCATCTGTTCTATGTATAATAATCTGAACATACAACCATATTAAACTGATTTCTCCTCAAAAAAATTTTCATGAAAATAAGACCACTCTTACCTACCTTACATTTAAGGGTACAAAAAGGAGCCAAATCTAAGATTTCTGGAAACTTTATGTGTTTGTTAACTTTGCGTAGGTTAAAACCAGCCTAAAAGAGAAGGACAACAAATTTAGTTCTTTTTGTAGAAAGCCCTCCAACGTCCAAAGAATACTAGCATCTAGCTAGTTCATCTAGCTGGTTCAGTCTTCTTGGGACACTATTCTTTCTTAATCTCAAGTTGGTTTGTTTTTGCTAAGTACACACATAACACATCACCACCACCACCACCACAATAGCTGGGCCAGGCACTGTGGAGCACAACTGTAATCCTAGCAACTTGGGGGGCTCAGGCAGGAAGATCAATTTTGAGGCCAGTCTCACTCAGCAACTTGGCAAGGCCCCGTCTCAAAAAATAAGGACTAGGGATGTGGCTCAGTGGTAAAGCGCCTCTAGATCCAATTCCCAGAATTAGAAAAGAAAAAACAGCTGGAAATGAGCTCAACGTTTCTATCTTAGTCACCCAGAAAAGCCAGATTAGAGGTTTGAACAGAACTTGAAAGTTGTACTTGCTACTTCAAGAAAAAGAGTTACCAAAATGATACAAGTCCAAGGTACCAATGTGTTTTTATCAAGGGTCACTAAAAATTAAATACCAAACCCAAAACAGAAAAATACAATATTTCCGAGTGAAATTTAAGTATTACACTTTTTTAAAATCTGAAATTAAGGTTAGAATAAGATACTAATGCTAAAAAGAGCAATGTGAATTCTAGTAAAAGAGAGGGCTGTGCCTAAATTTCTCTTCCACTTTAACATGTATTTTGTCTTGCCCATATATATGCACGTATGTATACACATATGTGCACACACATATTTTACTTATTCTAAATTCTAATTTACTTACGTAAATTAGAATCAGAAAAACAGAAAACCAAAGCAACATATTAGTATGTTGAAACAATAACAAAGTAGATATATATTTAAAACAAATTCAGGGTAACAAACGATACCTGCTGAAATCTCTTTAAATGAAGAGTGAGAACAGGAGGAGCAAGGGAAATTAGCATCTGCTTTTTGGCATTCGTGTAAACATGCTTCCTTTCACCTAGAGAAAAGGAGAAATTTTAGCATGTGAAAGATCATTTTGACCTTTAAAGCATTCAGATTTGCTATAAAATCATTTCAAATATCTAAAACGAAGTTCAGCAAACTACTTCTGAAAAGGAAACGATTAAAAAAAAATCCAAGAATTTTCTCTACGTATTTTTATATGAAGAAAAAATTTTCTCATAAACTTTTATAGATAAAAATGTAATAGTAATTGAGTCTAGTGCACTCTAAAGAATGAAATTATTTTAGAAGACATTACATTTTGGTTCAAAGTGGCTATTCATTATCATCACATGATTTACAAATATTCACCTATCAAAAACATTTCTGTGGGCCACAGGTACTGCTGAGTGGTAAGGAGCTTGTCTCGCATGCACAACACCCTGGGTTCAATCCCAGCACAAGTGGATGTGCACACAAATTTTAAGTGGAACACATCAAGTCGGCTGCTAGAGGTACATTTCCCTACACACAATACATGTGTACGTACACACACACACACACACACACACACACACAGCCAAATCAAAGAAAAATGCGTTTTAGCTTTGATATCACACAGGGAGAAACTCAAATTTGGCCCATGGACCTTAGCCAATGCCTTCTCTAAAGGAAATAAAAATGCTATGAAAGCAACACAATTTACTTTTTTTTTTTCTTTTTTTTAGAGAGAGAAACAATTTTAGTTTTTTGTGTGGACTTCATTGCTCCAAGACTTCATTGTTTACATGGGGCTGGGGTTTGAACTTATGTACTTGTGCATGCCAGGAAAATGCCATAACTGCTGAGCCACTGCTCCAGCCCCACACAATTTACTTTTTATATCTGCATGTCAATAAATAAAAAGCTAGGATTTTAAAATACTTCAACAACTATAGTTAAAGTCTTCAGGAATTTGTAACCCTTTCCTATCCACTAACCTAAATTAAATAATGAAGGGAGACAGGACACATGATGTTAAGTACATGAAACACTCAAGTATGACTTCCTGGGTGCAAGGGAAATGAAGTTCATCACAATTGCTGACAGGAAACAGGATGAAAAGAAAAATGGGATGCCACGGTGACAGCATTCCAGGGGGGTGACTGACCCCAAGAGGAGGTGAGAGAGAGCACACTGCTCTGTGATATCACAGGATACTAACCATCTTAAAAAAATGTTTATTCTTCTCTTAAAATATTTACACAAAAGGAATTTATTCATACCATCCAAATCCTGTTATGATTACAACAGGAGACTACTCTACCTATAAAATGCAAAATGTGCCCCTTAATTTTATTTACAGTGAAAAAATGTGTATACCTTTCATATTTGCCTTTGGTCCATTATATTGCCTCCGCGTGCATACTTCACAAAGCAGTTTATTTGCATCTTGAAGTTTCTCGTTACGGGTGAACTGATATAAACAATGTTGGACTGAACACTCCTCACTGTTGAAAATGTCCCTATTTGCAAGAGTACAGAAAGCAGTTTCTGGATCTTCATTTACAACCTCATATACCTTTGTTCCAGGAGTATGACTGTCATCCAGAATCTCTATATCTATTTCATCAGGCTGAAGAACAGCATTTAAATTAAGGTTTTTGAAACCACTGGAAATGTCCACTTCTCCATTACACTCTTCCTTCAGGAAGGTACCATTTAAATTCCTAGTACAGTCAGTGGGAGAAGATGCCAAATCCTCCAGATCATTACCCATGCAGAAATTTTTAATATCGATTTCCTCTATGGACTTTTGATTGTCAGTTACATCTTCCATCGTTTTTTCTTGGCCATTCTGATTAACACAAAATTCTTTATGTGTAACTTCTTCTTGTGAAATATGGTTGGATTTAATTTCCATTTCTTCCTGAAGTGACATTTCAGCCTCACATTCATTATCTTCTGGATGGTCAATGGTACAGATATCATTTAAATGAAAAACTTTTCCTTGAATTTTCTGTTGTCTCCGTTGGTTCTATGTACAAGTAATAAAGCATTTAAAAAAAAAAAAAGAAGAAGAGCGACAGACAGAGATGGAGAGACAGGAAGACAAAGAGAACACATGTAACATCAAATTTTGCTGCTTATTGATCAAAAATAATTTCATAAGGTGGAGTTCACTGTCAGAATCTGATTCTAAAGGTTCCTTTGCTATCAAGTTCAAATAAATTATGAAGAAAAGGTGTTTAAATGAAATCAGAAAAACTCAGTAGTAATCAAAAAACTGTTCCACTGAGGAAATAAAAATGTGCAAGATATGATCTCTTTTCTAAGAGAAGTGACCTAGACAGGGTGAGTACTAAACCCAAGCAGGCAAGAATTATACCATGTGGTGGTATAAACAGAAAGAGGTATCCATATGATTTATAATTCTTTGGTCAAGGTTTCATTAAGATAAATGACAAACTGAAAATTCAAAGATGCATAAGTACAGCACTGCTTTGGATAGAAGGATGGATGACGAATTAATGAAAAAGCAAGGAAGGCAGAAGGACCCACGTACAAAGGGCAGTTAAGAATTTTTCCCCCTAAAAGCACCATTTTATTTTTGCCTTTGAGGCTATTTCCCAATGAGAAAGTCAAAGGCATTTCATCAAAATTCCTGTTGTCTGAGTACCTAAAGACTCAAACATGCTAGCAATTTTGGTTGTAACTGAAAGGATAGTCCCAGTGAGGCTAATCTATAACACCAGGAAAATGAAGAGCAGCACATAAGGACACAAATGTTTTCTAATGTGTGTCAGTAAAAATAGAGGAACACAGAAATGAAAAATGGAAGAGTAATTCAAAAAAAGAAAACATGGCTATGAAAAATGAAAACACACTTCACCTCATTTATACTAAAACAAATGCAAAATAAAATTGCACTGAGATGATATATTCCACCTATCAGACTAGAAAAAACTTGGGACATTTGATAGCATACTGCTGTCAAGAATCAAAAGATACAAGTAGTGGTGGTGTGAATATAAACTGCTATAACCTTTGTGGAGGACACCCAGGTAATAGTTACTAAAACTACAAATGCAATCCCTCTTCTCAAAATATACCTGCCAGATGACATAAGTGCAGAGTTATTCACTGCAGCAATGATCATTATAGCAAAGACTAGAAACAACCTCAATCAACAGAAATGGTTAAATGAATTATGGTAAATCCATGACACAAACTACAACGCAGCTGGAAAAAAAAATAAAGAAACTTTCTGTCCTGAAATGAAAAAGACATCCAATAATCCAATAAACAAACAAACAAAAAACAAGTACAGAACAATACTGCTAAAATAAAGGGGGGCAGGGGACACATATTTGTATTTCCTCATTTCCAAAAAGAAATGCCAAAAGGATACGGAGAAAACCAATGGCAATAGTTATCTATGTCATTAAAGGACAGTGGTGACTTGTATTGAATGCCTGTATATATTTTTAAATGTCAAATATTAACAATTCAAAAAAATGAAAATGAACTGTTTATTAAAAATAGTTGTCACACATAAGGCCAGACTAAATAAACATAACTTTTCTTCACACATACTCAAACAAATTTCCCTGAAGAGATACTCTATGAGCTGATCCTGCAACTGACAAATGCATTCAGACAACTCAACAGTTCAAAATGTAAATAAGAAAAGCGTACATCCCACAGTTACATACCTTGGCTTGCTTTTTGGCTTGCTTCTTTGCTTTTTTCTGTAAGTGCTTACTTGTTCCTGAAGGAATATCAGTTCTCTCTTTTATGTAACTGTCATTATCTTTTTCTTCCTCACTGTCTTTATCTTCATCCTCCATTGTCTTTTTCAGATTTTTATCATTTATACATTTCTTGCCACTCTTAAAATATGGAGAAAATATGGGTCAATACCAAAATTTTACAACTACCATGGTAATTGAAAGAAAAATCAGGTTAGCTAAAATTTTTTCTACTCCTATTTTATACCAGTTTTTCTTCCACAGTATGTGAAAACACACCTAGGATAAAATACACTTATCTCACATACTAGGAAAGCAATCTTCACATACTGAAGACAAGCAGAAAAACAGCAAAAAAGAACTTCACATACAAGTGCAATAGAAAATACAACGGCAACATGTTGTATCACATCATAAATATGTCCATTTCTACAGGCCGTCTCTGTTCACAAGTGATTTATTTATATGTCACACCATAGGTACTCATTTTAATTCTTTTTTTTCTTCTATATCAATAATAGTTTTAGAGAAAGAGAATAAAGTAAGTTTGGTGCAACTTCAACCACTAAGTAACAGGGCAAGGGACCCCCTACAGTCAAAGGAAGTTGAATAATGACTTATCCCATGTTCATGACATGTCTCTTTTTTCTTATAACCAGTTTAAAAAAAGACAAACGAATAATGCTTAAAACTGAGATAATGTTAATATTTACATACTTAAGACTGCAAGGGATTTGTGGTTAGTCACATATAATAAAAATAAATAGTAATTTTAACATGAGGAAAACACTTCTGTATTTGTAACCCAATCAAGTTAATGACCTATAAAGAATTTGAGACACATCATCTTTTCTTTCTTAAAAGAAAAAAAAAATCTACCCCATTCTTTATTTAAATCCTAAAAATTATTCTATCACAAATAAATTACAAAAAATTCTCCATGAACTTGTTACCTATAAATCTGAAAAAGACTGACAAGGATTCTTCCCCCATAAAATGTAACAGAAGCAAAAAAAGAAAAAAAAATCTGCTTCGACAAAAATATAAGTCTTACCTGATCATCTAAAACCGGGAGAGACAAATCAAGGAAAGATTCATGAACCAAGGAGACCTTAACCAACCAAAAAAGAAAATGTAAAAGGAAGGAAGAAATTCACATTATACATTACATATAAAGATCCTCCCCACTACTTGGGTGAAAGGGGACTAGTTTTAATAAAGGGTTAAGAAAATCTGAAATGAAAAAAATACACAATTTTGAGGACTTTGGGTTAGGGAAAATAAACTGAAAGTTTAAAGCAACTTCTTCAAATTTTAAGAGTGCTGATAGTTTCCAGCAAAAAATTACACACTTGTATAGTGCAGCAAAAAGCATCTATCCTATAAAGTCAGATATTTCTGCTTTTGAAGGAAACAACTGCTAACTGTATTCTGAACATTAGTGAATAAATGCAGCCCTAGTACATTCACTTACGGTCCTGCATTCATCACACATGATTGTACTAGTCAGTTCACCACCAAAGATACGGTCCACAAAACTTGGTATTGATTTTTTCTTTTCATAATCTGTGGAGGAAAAAAGTTTACAATTACTTTTATATAATTAATTGAATAAGAGAAGGTAAAACTACTTACCTAACTCTAAAATTTATTTTTAATTTCTTACCCCCTAATTTTTTATTTATAATTAACATAATTTATTTGTATGCTATAGAAATTAGGAGCATATACTCTACCTCTGAACATAACTGAACACAATCACCTTTTATGTAAAAGGAAAAAAGTTCTTATCCACGTGATCTCTTAATCAGTGTGAACCAAACAGTGCAAGTCAGTGAGACTTTCTATATACTAATAACTCCAACAGTAAAATGAACAGATTGGACTACAACGAATGACATTCTAGTTCTAACCTTCATTGACTTACTGGTAAAAGACACTGTGGCAACAGACTTGGGGGAGAGAATCCATGTAGCTTGCTTTGTAAACTCTAAAACTGGGCTCTTTTTTTTTTTTTTTGGGTATCAGGCATTGAACCCAGCAGTGCTTAACCACTGAGCCACATCCCTGCCCTGTTTATTTTTTATTTTGAGAAAGGGTCTCACTAAGTTACTCATCCTGCTAAGTTACTCAGGGCCTTCCTAAGTTGCTGAGGCTGGCTTTGAACATGCAATCCTAATGCCTCAGCCTCCTGAGCCTCTGGGATTACAGGCATGCACCACTATGCCCATCACCAAACTCCTTCTATACTAAAAAAAAAAAAAAAAAACACTCAAAAAAGAAAACTTCATATGAAATCTTCCTTTTGATGTCTTCAAATTCCCAAAAATAATCTTGAGAAATTTAATATAAGGTGACATAATTTTGTTACCCAATCACTTAATTTTCCAAATACCTGAAATTTATAGGCATTATTATTCAAATGATAAGATGTCCATTTATACAAAATATACTTTTACAATAAATGTTGCTGGCAGCCACAATTCTCTGTTACTGGTCAGGCTCTCCACAGTACCAAGGCAGAGTTGCTAGGAGCTGACTGGAACCTGACCTTTACAATACAAAAGCCCTTCGACACTTATGGCTATTTAAATTTAATTAAAATTAAATATTAATTCAGTTCTTCAGTTTCGCCATTCACATTTCAACTGCTCAATAGCCACATGTGGATATTAGCTTCTATACAGGATACATAGAAGAGTTCCATCACCACAGTAAGACTTAGCAGACAATCTGTCCTAAATCCTTACATGCCACCCAACAATAAAAACTAAATTGGCTCCATGATTAATAACCAGCAACTGACAACTCATATTAGGTTAAGTGTGATTTATATATTACTGATAATTGTAATTCTAAGCTTTTGAAAAATAAGATCATGATGTCATCTTAGTTCTGTCTTTTATAAATTTCACTGTAACAATGCATAAAAAGAATATACCACAAGTTCAATTTAAAAAAAAAATTCACCTATGAAGTAAGTGGAGTACTAAAGTTTAAAACTTAACGGTGATGCAGAGAAATTATATGTCAGTTATTATGGATTTGAAATATATGTGCCAACAATCGTCCTAAGGTACAGAGGAATTCAACTATAGTGTTTTAGTTCAAAAAGTGAGACATTACCTTTAACTTTATTTTTTACTTCTTCATCCAATTTTTCAGTAGAATTACCAAATGCTTTAAGAATTCCTTTACTCACTCTCTAAAAGTAATAAAATGGATATATATATACTATTAAATTTTAAAGTTAATTTCCTTAGAAAATATGTAATCAAGAAAGGATCAAGACGTAGCTCCCCAGATTTACTGAAATAAAATTAATATTTCCAAAATCACATTTTAAATTCAAGGAGCTAAAAAAAGAATTATGTCTATAAAACAATCACTAACCCCTGAATAAAGGTACTGTCTTATCATTTCACAATCTTAAACCTATGCAAACTAAAGCTTTTCAAAACATGACCACCTCCTTAGGAAAGAAGACATGGAAATGTCTTATCCTAGAAAAAGAGTGTTCACATAAGAGCCACAGGGACTGACTTCAGAACTAGTTGTCCAGCTCCACTATTACATGCTGAGACCTTGAACTAGGTACTGAACTTCTCCATACCCTAGTTTCAGAATTATGGAGTAAGAAAATATTAGGAGCATCTATCTCATAGATTGGTTGTGAGAACTAAGTAAGGTTAATTCATATAAAACACAGAACAGTGCTTGGAATAAGTATAGCACTAAATATTTGTTGCTATCACTGTAACTCACAAAGATTAATTGAACTCACTTCCCCCAAAATATTACTTTACATCCTAGCAATAAACAAAATTTTCTAAATGCAACGAATGTTCCCTAAGTTTCATAAAAATGAAAATGCTTCTACATTCAAAAAACTGTACTAAATCACACTCAGAAAAAGAGTAAGAGTTTGCTGCAACTGAGAACTGCTTTGGGAGAAATATCTTCCAACAACCTGCAGCTCTGTTGGTACAGGCTGTTATGACAGGACCCTTGAAGAATAATATTGCTGTAAACATCAAGTAAACTAAAGCATCATGAAAAAGAGAATCATTTTTTATTCTCTTGATTTGTTCTAATTAAGAAAATGTCAGTTCAAAAAGCCGATATAGGAAAAAATTTTAAAGTACAAGGAATGGCCTCAATGACTAATTTCCATTGCTTTGATAAACCCTAAAACAGAAAATGACAGACAAGCTCATGAATAGGATTATAAAATATGATGGTCATAATATGCTAACTTGATGTTCTTCAGCTCTCATTCCATCCAATAAATAGCGAAGTAGCTCCTGGCTATCTTGTTGCTGGTAGCCTTTAAACCGCACTGCTCTACAAAAAAAGGAGAAAGGAAAAACAAGAAGCAACAATGAGTCTACAAAAATATGAAGCTATTTTTAAGAGATCTTAGGATCATACCTCAAATATCAGGGTGTTCCAGTTTTCTCAATATTTCTGTTTAGTCTAATAATGGCAATGGCAGATGTAATTATCACATAAAGTACATTTTAGGAACAAATGACATGAATTATATGTGTGTGTGTGTGCTAACATACACACACACATATACATAGTTATTTATTTAATATATTTATTTATTTATTGGGTTGACTCTAATGCCATTCACTTTTTAAATTATTTCTTAGCATCTCACTGATGCCTTAAAGGAACATTCAAGTAGATACTCACTTTTTACAGACCTGAGAAAAGAGTTCTTTAGGTGTCACAATTCCCTTTTTGGTCTCTTGCATCTCATTAAGGAACTGACTCATAGCTAAAGTAAGAGGGCCAGGAGGTTCAAGGTTTACTTCTAAGGGCTCCTGAATATAGAAATAAAAATTACATTTTTTTAGTCAAATTTTGGAATCATTTACTTTATCAAAATATAACTAATTAACATATATTACCAATGTTCCTAATAGAGTGGGCCTATTTAAGTTTAAAAAGTATATCAAAAGATACAGAACCATGCTGGGTATGGTGGTGCACACCTGTAATCTCAGAGGCTCAGGAAGTTCAGGCAGGTGGATCAGAAGTTTAAGGTGTGCCTGGGTAACTTAGAAACACTCTGTCTCAAGATAAAAAATAAAAGGGCAGCGGATGTCACTTGGTGATTAAGAGTGTCCCTAGGTTTAATCCCACAAAAAAATAAGTAAGCAAAAGAAACTTCCTGGTCAAAGACTGTCTTATGAAGAATTTAGCTCTAATTTAGTTTTAGATTATCAAGAACTTACTACCAAGGAACTGAAAAAAAGTTAAAGCAAAATGTAAATACTAAAAATGGATTCATTTGGCTACATATCACTTAAGTCACCTTAAAAGATGTTAAAAACAAGAGCTGGGGGTATAGCTCAGAGAAAAAGTTTTTGTCTAGCATGTATGAGGCCCTGGGTTTGATCTCCAACATCAACATGGGGCAGGGATAAAAAAGATGTTAAAAATAAGAATGTAGGCCTAGGATTTCACAAATACCAACATTGCCAAAAGTGAGGCAGAGGACTTGAACACAAACAAGCAAATGGAAAGGCTCCTTATAAATTCCATGAGCCTGAACATGTTTAACTTGTAAATAAAAATAAAAGGACTGGGAATGTAACTCAGGGCATGTATAAGGCCCTGGTTTCAATTCCTAGCACCACTGGAGAAAACAAAAAGTACAAAATGAAAGCAAAACCCAAAAACAAAGAAGCAATGTAGAACCATCTCAATTCTTTCTAACAATTTAGAATATGGATATTCACAAAGAAGAAACTTACTTATAAAAATTTTTTAAAAGTACGTACTGTTAGTGCCAAATCAGGTGGTTCAATTTTTACAATTGTTCCAGACATTTTTACTTCTTTCAGTAGTTCTCTAAGCACTGGTGTTTGTGATAAATTCTAGAATACAGGGTGGAAAAGAAAGAAAAATCATACAAAGGCAAATTAATTCATTCATATATTTCTTAAGTGTGCATTCTACCAAAGCAGAAAATCAAAACCAACACTGAAATGAAAAGCCACAGCCTCCTCTTTCCCCCACCCTGGCTAAAAACCAATTTTGTTCATCACTTCAGAAGGACATTCTCTCTGATCAACTGGGTGGAAGTAGCTATCCTACATCCGACCACTGACCACCACTTTTAGTTGATTATTTTGTTTCTGTAGAGGTTATCCTGTGCTTCCCTGTCGAAAATGCAAGCTGCAAGAGGCAGGGGCCATGACTGCTTTAAAATTCCATCACCCCAGGGCTCACCATGATGATTTACTGTCATGTTATAATTACCTGAGTTTACTCTGCACAGAAATAAATTTCATAGGGGGAAAAACTAGATACTATAAGTAACAACTCCGATAGGGGAAAGGTTAGGTTCTTTACAGGAGGCAAAAAAATAACACTGGCACCTGCATAACTGCGTTGAAGAAACATGTGTTTCCCAAATTACTGAGTCCTTTCACGCTTATTTGGGGAGAATTCATGGAAGGGTTTTCTTTAGTCAAGTTCTCCTTTTTTTCTCTTTCTTGTTCATTTTTACTCTCCTTTTCTAATTTTTTATTTTCAAGTTCAATGTTCCCATTATCTTTTTCTGCTTTAAAAAAGAAGGAAAAAAAAGATATGGCAAAATATATCTATATCAAATTCAAAGTTATACTTGGAACAGAGCATAAGAGTTACTGATATTTACCTAATGTAATTGTTACCAATTTGATTTTAAACATTATCTAATAAGTATAGATAAATTATCCTAAAAACAATGAATACGCAAATTTTAGAACTGATAAAAGCATTTCTGATAAAAGAAACCAAACAGTATATACTTTCATATAAATTTTCCCATTTTTATTATATAAAAATTCTCTACAAAAAAGCATTTCTTACCTTGTGAAACTACAACATAAACAAACCAGCAAAGAATGTGGACATAAAATAAAATTTTAAAAGAATTCCACGGGCAGCAGATCAATTCTGAAGTAAAGAACCAACTATGCTAGGTTTGACAGATATTTGTGACTATAAATATCTAAAAATAAGCCTACAGCAAATGCTGTATCGGCAAACCAATTAACTTAATTACCACTTAAAAAGAAACTGAGAAGTATCTGACCATTAGGAGTTACAAATATTTATTTTATCGAGCAGAAGGACAGTCTTTCTGTTATAAAGTGTACCATCTAAATTCTGTAACCCACAATCACGGTTAGAGGAACAAGGTGCACTGTCCACTGCCTACATTCAAACTCTTCATTGTATGTAACTAGTCATTTCTCACAATGCTATAATGCTTCTCATCCTAACACCTCATAATGGTGTAAGTTTTCAGAGTTTAAAATCAACCACAACTAACATTACTCAACTGTAGGTAATGCTAGGTAGTATAATAAATAAATCCAAATATCAGCAGATACATAAATCAACATTACAGTATTTACTAAAACACAGATTATTTTACCTGGCTTTGGAGTTATATTACCAGCTTGTTTTCTAACATAGTCAACTGCTTGGCCCAATCGGTTTGAACTACAATACTGGACTTCATTATCACAGAGGTAACACCTGTGTAAGAAAGAGTGCAGAAGAAAAATAACAAAATGACAACCACAAAAGGGAGAGACAAATGACAATTCCTAAAACTCAAAGTGTTGCCAAATTATTCTATTAAAACAACTAAAAATAAAAATTCAGTTTTCTTAGCTGGGTATAGGCCAAGGCAAGAGGATCTCAAGTTCAAGGACAACCTTGGCAACTTAGTGAGACCCTATCTCAAAATAAAATTTAACAAAATTTGGCTTGAAATGTTGCTCAGTGGTACAGCACCCCTGTGTTCAATCTCTAGTATGACACGCATACACAAAAAAATCTTTTCCTGAAGAAAGATATGCATATTTTTGTGTGTGCATGTGAGTGTGACACAAAGGACTGAACCTAGGGATGCTCTACCACTAAACCACACCTCCAGCAAGACAGGGTTTCACCAAGTTTGCTGAGGCTGGCCTTGAACTTGTGATCTTCCTGTTTCAGCCTCCCAAACTACTGGGATTACAGACCTCTGCTGCTGCTGGCAAGGACTACACGTTAAATCTGATTTATTATCATATTTATTATTTTTGTTTGTTAATTGTTGGTACTGGGGAGTCTAACCCAGGGGCACTTTACCACAACTTAACCACAGAGCAACACCCCAGCCCACCCCCCATTTTTTGAGGTAGAGTCTAAGTTGCTGAGGCTGGCCTTGGACTTGCATTCCTCCTATCTCAGCCTCCTAAGACACTTGGATTGCACGTGTGTGCCACCATGCCTGGCTTTGATTTTTTTTTTTATTTGACACAGTCTTACATATTTGAGGAAATCACTGTTATATATTCATGCATACATGGATATTGACAAAGTAAGTTAAGGCTGATCCTAGCCCAAGATCTCCCTGCTTCATCCACTCTCTGCTCTCATGTCTCCTCTGCTTTATCCCCATGTTGTAGATAGAAATGAGCACATACATGTATATTAATTTTTTAAATTTCTGAGTTTCTCTGCCTATGTATACTTGGACTTCTCATGGGAGTCGAGTGTTCCCAGTCGTACTGATAACCTGTCTTATCCCTCCCTCCCCTCCTTGACTCTCTCCCTTCTCCCCCCCACCTTCATGGTTATGATTCCCCCAGCTTATGTAAAATTTCAACTTTGTTAGGCTTATTAATTAAACTTTGCTAAATTTCATCCATCTTATGTTTTACTCTAGTTTCCACATATAAGACAAAACATTCAGCCCTTAAGTCTCTGTGTTTGGGATGTTTCACTCAGCACGATCTTTTCCATTTCCATCCATTTAGTTGCAAAATGTCATATTGTTCTTTCTAATAGCAGAGTAGAACTCCACTGTATGTATGTATGTATGTATATGTACGTATGTATGTATGTGTGTGTATATATATGTGTGTATAAATCACAGTTTTTTGATCTAATCATCCATTGAGGGGCATCTGGGTTGATTCCATAGTTTAGCTATTGTAAATTGAGCTGGTATAAACATTGATGTAGCTCTGTCTCTGAAGTATGCCAATTCTAGCTCTTCTTGGGAAACACCCAGGAACGGGATAACTGGGTCATAAGGTGATTCCATCCAGTCTTTGGAAGCATCTCCATACTGTTTTCCAGAGTGGCTGTACAAATTTGCAGTCTCACCAACATGTGTTAGTGCTCCTTTCTCCCTACCATCCCTCTAGCATCTATTATTATCTGTATTCTTCATCTTTGCCACTCTGATTGGCGTAAGGTGGAATCTCAGTAAAGTTTTGATTTGCATTTCTCTGATTGCCAATGATGGAGAACATTTTCTTCTGGCTCTGATTTATTATTAACAAAGTTCACCGGAACTGTGGCTACATATAAATACTGTTAAAAATACCAAACATTTTACTGGACTGGGTATCACATTAAACTCAAAAGTCATTAAAGTCAAAAGAACATAAAAGATGTTCATTGCATACCGTTGTGAACATGGATTTAAATGAAGTAAAAATCTGTTTTATTAATGTAAAAATGTAGAAGATACAATATATACCAACTGAATGTTTATCTGCATCCAACTCATGGCCAAATTTTTACTATATTCTCATTTATATGAAATTTGTTCTTAGCATTGTAACCTTCAAACTAAAAACAATGCACCATATATTTTATAATCCCATAAGCAAGAAAGATAAAAGGATGAAGATTCCTAAATTTTCTACATGCTATAACTTTTGTGTTTGTATCTTCTGTGATGGTAAACAAATACTACAAAAAGTTTACCTTTCTAGCTCCTTAAGTATTCTCAAATAATTTCATTCTCCAGTATTTCCTACAATGGGCCCAGGAACTGACACTCACCATACACTCCAGTTGTCCAAACTGAGAACCAGACAGTGTGGCTCTGATCTTGGTGTCCTGTAGTGTTTCAAAGCATGTTGCTCCTGAGAATCTCTGCCACAGCCCTAGAGAAGCAAAATCATAAACTTCAAAGCAACACAAATTCATGAAAAGAGAATTCATAATTGATCATGATTATGTAGAAGTGTCTCCAGAACTTCTGCCAGTCTCACAATTTTGAAAATAAAATGTTAAAACTCTAGAAAATCTAGATTTTTGTTAGAAATTAAACATCCAGGGGCTGGAGCAGCAGCTCAGTGGTTACGGCACTTGCCTGGCATGTGCAAGGACACAAGTTCAAACCCCAGCACCACATACACAATGAACTGTTTGAGCAATGAAGGTCACATGAAAAACTAAATAAAACTGCTTCTCTATTTCTCTCTCTCACTGTCCCTCTCTCTTTAAAAGAAAAAAAAATTAAATATTCATAAACGACCGAGGACATTTAAGGAAAAATATATTTATAAAATTATGTACTATAAGTACTCTTCCTCTCCAACTTGTCTTTCCAGTCACACTAACAGTCACTTATCATATGTGGTTTAGACACTTAACAGCCTCCCAAACATTCTCTTCACTTCAGCCTTCCTCATCACACACTTATTTTGTTCAGTTTATTTTGTTCAGTTTAATGTACCTAAGACAAAACTCTGTTCATATACAATTATGAATTGCTCTCTTAAACTCCTAATGAACTGATACCCTCTGACCCCAACATCTTTCCAATGTTAATTCCTACAATCTCTTATTCACACACCAACTACTAGCTAAAAACAAACCCAGCATTTTCACAACTGTGGAATTTGCTCATGTTATTCCATCTGTCCTAGAATTCCTTAGCATTACTGCCACTTGACCAAGTCCCATCCAGTGTTTAGGACCTTGCTCAAAAGCCCTCTCCTCCCAGATGAAAAACTACGGGATCCTTCTCATAAACAAACTCCAACAAAACATGATGTAAATTTCTAGTGCTCCTTACTTTCTACTTTGTATTAAAGTTATTAATGTTTATGTTATTTCCCCCCTGGATTATAAATTTTAAAGGCTCAAAATGATAGAATTATTTTATTACCAAAAGATGTATAACATGCGAAGTGGTCATTAAGAATTAAACAATCCAACCCAGGATACAAAATCAACACACAAAACCCAACAGCTTTCTTATACATGAATAATGAATTTGCTGAAAAAGAAATCAGGAAAACAATTCCATTCATTATAGCAAAAAAACAAAACAAAAAACCCAAAAAAATCTAGGAATAAATTTAATCAGGAGAGGAAAGATCTCTATAGTGAAAATTATAGAACAAGACACTAGAAAATAAAAAACCTCCCATGTTCATGGACAGACAGAATTCATATTTTTTAAATGACCGTATTATCAAAAGCACAATCCCTATCAAAATATCAATGCTATTCTTCATAGACCTAGAAAAAAGTCCTAAAATTCATTTGGAAGAATAAAAGTCCCACAATAGCAAAAGCTATTCTAAACAAAAAAGAAAAAATGTTGGCCAGGCACAGTTGTACACACCTGCAATCCCAGTGACTCAGAAGGCTAAGGCAGGAGAACTGCAAGTTCCACACCAGCCTGAACAACTTAGTGAGGACCTACATAACTTAGCAAGACCCTGTTTCAAAACAAACTGTTAAAAGGGCTAGGGATATGGCTAATGGTAAAATGCCCCTGAATTTAAAAAAAAAACAATGCTGGAGACACCACAATGCTTAATGTCAAATTACACTATAGTTATAGTAACAAAAACTGTAGGATACTGGTATAAAAACAGACACATAGACCAACAGGACAGAAGAGATAATCCCACATAGATACAGTCTTCTGATCCATATTTTGGAGAAAAGACCATCTTTTTTTTTAACAAACAGTGCTGGGAAAACTGGTTATCCATATGTAGTAGAATGACACTAGATCCCAATCTCTCACCCCGCACAAAGGTCAATTCAAAGTCGATCAAAGATTTTGGAATGAAACTGCAACTGCTAAAAGATACTGTATGATTCCATTTATATAATATTTTAGAAACAGAGAAAGGTTTAGTGCTTGCCTACGTTTGGGGAGATGTGCAGCAGTATGGTTCTAAATAATATAAAGAGGCAAAACAAGAAATCCATGAGACATTGGAACTATTCAGTATCTTGACTGTGGTGGTAAATACATAAATCTACACGAGTGACAAAATATACTGAACAAAATACACACACACACCGCATATACATACACATCCAAAGAGGAAGATTAGGAGATGTTTGAATTTGGTGGATTATATCAATGTTGAAACCCCGCTGGTAAGATTATACTAGTTTTGCAAAATTTTACTTCTGGGGGAAATTGGGCAAAATGTATAATTCTGTATTATTTCTTAAAATGACATGTGAATTAAAATTTTCAACTTAAGAAATATGGAAAAGCAAACTAGCTCTCTGCCTCATCTTGTATCCTCATGATAAGACTGCCTAGTAATTGTATTTCCTAACATATAAACATAAGTTGACATCACTAAGGGTTGACTGGGAGTGCTGATGTTTAATACCAAAGCAAAACTTGTAAGTTGGCGTAACAGACACAATGATGCACCAAGCAGACAAACACTCAAGCCCTCCTCCCCCAGACCAAAGTAATCCCGCCATCTGCCTGGACTGTGGCTTGATGAGAACTCACAGCCAAGTCTACCCACCCCCAGGAATTACCCTCAAACAAAGAAAGCCAACCTACTTTTGATTATTACTTCTCTTCAGGGACAGGTCATATCCAGTAACTGGTCTATTCCTGGGTACAAAAGCCTGGCTCCCTGCCTTAATTCAGGACATCTCTCAAAGGCTAAAGTTCACTGTAATCAGCTGAGGCCCTGCTGCAATAGCTCCATTCAACTTCTCCCTCTGCCTAATCCTGCTTCCTAACTCAAAACAGTGTAATACCTGAAAATACTCACCAATAAGCTACCAATATATAAATCTCACTCTCACCATCAGTTCCCTAGAGAGCACACATCCTAGTCAGCCATATATCACTTTCAGGTAATACCTTCTAAAATAAGTTCAAAGAGTTTTCTAAAATCCCATATTGATGAAATCTAAGCATACCTGATGGCCACATTTAAGACATAGCCAAACTGAAGGATTTTCTTCCGTTTCTTCTTCAGATTTATCTTTTACTTTATTGTCTGTCTTACAGTCTTGACAAATATTCCATTCCACGTTCACTAAAGCCTTTTTCAAATTACCTTGCTCCAATCCTTTTCTAATGTGTCTGCACATAGGTTCTATTAAAAAAAATTTTTTTAATTAGACTAAAACTAGACTTTTATTCAGTTAATGTCAAAACTAATACTTCATTCAAACTTCAAAAATGCATTTACCCTACAAATAGTCAGAAAACTTAAAGATGTACTGGATTACATAACTTTTTAATTTTTTTCTTTTTCTTTTTTTGGTGGTGATGGTGCCAGGGAGCACATCCAGGGCTTCATGCCTAGGCAAGTGTTCTACCACTGAGCCTCTGAGAAAAATTTAAAATTTAGTTTTTTTATTTTTTTATTTTTGGAAGTCCTAAATATAATCACTACCTCCCTTAAAATTCACTTCAATTTATTTCACTATTTTCTTTAAAGTAAGGCCCTTTATCATTTTGATCTTCTTATTCTTAAAGGAATTTGAGAGAAAGTCCCTCATTCAGTTAATACCAACCTACTGCAGGCCAGGCACTATGCTAGATACCAGACAACCTAAATGTGACCAAGCCACACCTCTTGTCTTTTGAACAGCTCACATTCTGGTAGGCAGAAGCTAAATAAATGCTATAGCATCGTAAGAAGCGGCAGCTAGTTTCCAAAATTTTCCCAAAGGAGGTAACACCTGCATAATCCTTGAAGATATTAATAGTAATGAAAATCTCTTAAGACTGATTAGACATCATATAACCTGTGCTGTGTTTCACATACATTATCTCATTTAATCCTCACAATCACACAGAAGGAACACATTATTATTATTCCCAATGACAAATGAGAAAACTAGTATCTAGAGTCCAAGGTCACATAACTACTGAATAGCTATGCCAGAATTTGGACATTAAGTTTGTGACTTTAGAGCTCACGTTTCAAACCATGACCTCCGGAGGTAAAGGGCAATCTGAAAAGGAGAAACCCGTGAATAAGAACATGCAAATGTGCACGCTGGCTCCCTGAGTGGCAGGGTCTCAGAATGTGTAAAAATGAGCAGCTAAACCCTGAGACTAAAAACCATGCTGTAGTCAGGTAAATAAAGGGCTTTGCGAGGCATTCTAAAGGGTTTCATTGTTTCAGGGACACTGAAGTTTTAGAAACTACTGAAGTAGCACAATTGGTTTTATGTTCAATGAATGTGCACCAAGAGAAATTTGTATTTACAAATGAGATCATGCAAGAAAACTACTGAATCCCAGCAGCAGTCAAAGAAAACAAAAACTGAAAAAGAAAAAAAAAACTAGCCTTTTAAATTATCAAATCAGCAAAGATTTTTACAAATAATACTAACCAACAAGGGTGGAAGGTCAAGGAAATGGGCACTTGATTGTGCTGCTAGGGGGCCTATAAATTAGTAAAACATTTGTGGATAGCAATTTGGCAACACAATCAAAAGAGCCTTGAAAATCTTTTTACCCTTTCATTCAAAACAACTCTACTTCTAGGATCTACACTAAGAAAATAATTGGATGTACACAAATACTTAACAACAAAAATGTTCATTACTATTCCATTCATCATACTAGATTAAAGATTACCTAAGTCTGTAACAGTAGAGAATTAGCTAAATAAATTATGAAATATGCACTAATGACCCTTTATATCAATGGAACAATATGCTACTAAAATGCCATAGAAGACTATTAAATGACTTATAAACATTAAAATGCAGATTACGTAACAACAATCTACACTTTGATCCTACTTTTATATATTAAAATATCCTTTTAGAAATATAAATGTTAAAGATTCAATTAGTAAAGTATACCTGAAGATTCAGAGGAATCATCAATTGGAACAGTTTTTCCCTTTGTCCGTTTCTTTCCCATGCTGGCACTTTATGGATTACTTACTGACACAAAATAACAATCTAGAAAACAAGATAAAGTTAGATTGACCAAGGAAAAACATGTTTCATATTGCTCTAGGATGAGGAAATACAGCTAAATCATATACAATATTTTGCGTGTCTGTCACACTTCATAATTTACAAAGACCGTTAACATATGCCATCTAACCTCTAGTAAGAACTTTGAGGTAGATAGGATAGTATCATAGCTTGGGAAAATGATTCTTAGCAAAGGTAAGAGACTTAATAAATGTAAAAGTCAGGGAAGAGGCTCATCTTCATACATAGTTCTTAAAAAGTCTCAACATTTGATACTAATAGAAATTCAACTCCTTGCCCCATAAATTAAAAATAACTTTTGTGCTGGGCATCACAGCACATACCTATAATCCCACCTACTCTTAGGAGGCTGACACAAGTTCAAGGATAGCCTACTTAATAAGACCATGCCTCAAAAATAAAAAGGGCTGGAGATACAACTCACTGGTACAATATTTGCTTAGCACGCATGAGGTCCAATCCCTAGTACTACACATACACACACATACACACACACACACACACACAATCTAAAAACTAATTGCAAAAGCAACTTCCTAAATGGAGTCAGAAAATTTACAAAATAATTTCAAACTTGAATATAAAAGTGATGCATATTTCTGCACCAGAATTTTCTATGGGTATTATCTGAGAATTGATTACAACTTCTTTCTCAACTATTTACATTACTATATTATTGCCAAAATCACTCTGGAAGGCAAATATGGCTGTATCTGAAATCTTCACCATTTTAATCAACAGTTCAAAATTAGAAAATATGAAAAAATGCTAAGAGTATGGACAACTTTAAAAAATATTAATGATTTTGAAAAGCTATTTTTTATGCATTAGAATAATCTGTTAGTGACAAAAATCTCTTAAATGATAAGGTATCGTACCTGCAATGCTCATTAAAATTCTGGTTGTATAAAGGGAAAGTAGGGCCAGAGAAAAACACTTCCAGTTACTACTTTTGTGTGTATGCACATGTACACACGTTGGGGATAGAACCCAGTGCCTCAAACATGTAAAGCACGTGCTCTACCTAGCTTACAGTCTTAGAAGTATTCCCCTTTTGACTCTGGATGGTTTAGTGCAATTGAAGGTAATTCAAAGAGGTTAGTATAAAAATAAGAGTTGCAACTGATAAATATACTTTCCAAGGATAAACTAAAATGCTTACAAAACAAACAAAGGAATACAAAATTAAAATTATAAGAGAACATACAAAAGGAGGCATATTTTAACTTTTCCTCACCTTAAACATTAAATTGTTGATCTTAGAAAAACAGCACCCAAGTTCTTGCCTCCAGTCCAATTCCTTCTAATCTGTGCTGCAATCCAGTACCAGATTCATTTTCCAATAATGCCATTTTTATTGCATCACTCTCTTGATTGAAAGCCTTTAATAGTTTCCAAATCAGTGTTCCTCAACTTAATAGTTATAGTCCTTCATAATTTGCCCCAAATGTTTTGGCAATCCTGACTCAACTGAAGTTATAATTATCTGGTGCTTTTGATCTTCAAAGTCCTTCATAAATATTATCATTTTTTTATTTCCACAACCCTTTAAATGGGGGCATTCCACTAAAGGAAGAATCTCAGAAACAAAATAGTGAAAGATCACAGGGAGAAATGGAACTAAAACACAGCTCTTTGGGTTCTAAGACCATTATCCTTTCCTTTCAACCAACTCTTCTGTATCCTCTACTCCTGAACACCTTGTCCCTGCCTCTGTGACTTTGATTTCTGAGTTTTCTCCAACTATCCAAATATCACCAATCCTCCAAGATTTCCATTTGAATGAAGTCTTGGGCAACACTTCCACTTTAAATAAACCTTTCCACTGAACTTTCCCAGTATTTGTAGTGTGCACTATTCATCGTGTCCTTCTATCAGATACTATAGTGTACCATTTCTTAAATCCTTATGTGTCTCTCAGCATTGTGAAATTCTAGGAAAAAGAAATGGTTCGAGGCATTCTCAACTCAACTTCTGAGTTGCCTATAGCATCTAACTAGTACACGGTAGTTCAAGAAATACTTCTTGCGTTAAGAAGGAAAAATAGAAGAGTACCTGAGGCATAAAGGATGATTACAAGATGCAAAGGTAGGTACATAAGAATGGAGCGAACAAGTTCTGGTGAAAAAGAAAAGGGGGAAGAACGAAGAAGTCATAAGTCTGCAGTAGTGAAGACAGCACTAACAAACCTGGTTGCAGCAGCTCACTCTCCAAAGGAAAACTTGAAAGGCGAATTCTAATTGTGGCAGGTAAAGGACATATAGGTCGTCATTCAATGCTGTGGAAAGAGCTCTAAGTCAACTTTTGACAACTATAAATGCAACTAATGAGTCATGAAAAGAAAGTACTGGGATATCAACCATAAAACATCAATAAATCTATTAGATTTTTTTCAAGTGAACCTTAGGACAAGAATTAGCGTCTTGGTGAACTTCCTCTTTACAGAACTCCAAGAAAATTTTAAAATCAAAGATAGTTCTGCCAGATGTCATGTTAAACCAACTCCCTTCCTTGAGCCCTCCCAAGGCTTCCCCTGACTATTCGGTGTCATTACAAATATAAATATGTGAAAGGGAAAAGCGGTCAACCGGTCTTTCTTAAACGTGGCCTTCAAGTTTTGCTTAGACTAGTCCTCTCCTGGGAGTATTCAATCGGATAGGCAACAGAACCTGACCTTCTTAACTAACCACGTGCACTCGGCTACAAACCCAGCCCCAACTCCTCCGGAGCTCGGGGTCGCCAGCCAGCAGCCCACCTACAAGCCCGGCTGCCACCACGCCTCCTTTCCCTCTCCCCTCCCCTTCCAACTGCTCGCACCCCAGGAAGACTGTGGGGCGGGGGGTGTCCTGGGGTCGCGAAGGACGCCAGCACTGGCAACTCATTGGCCCGTTCCCGGAACTGACAGGACACGAAGCCAATGAGAACGTGGCACCGGCAAGGACTAGGTAACGTGCTTACAGAGGGGCCTTCCAGAGGGAACACCATTGGGGCGGAAAAATTCGTGCCTTCCGAGCTCAGGAGGTCAGAAGAGTGGTGACCGCAAGTCAGTGGGACCAGAACTCACCCACGGCGATAGCGCCCATAACTGCATCCCCTGTTAGGCTTTTGGGCTGGGCAGCCGGCTACGTCTTCCTCCCGATGACGAATAGAGAGCAACAGAGTCGAATCCACAGCGCAGGTTAGAAATCGGCAACTTCCGGGACGCGGCATTCTGGGAACTGACTCGGCCCCCACGGTCCGCAGGCGCGGAGGCCGGTTCACCTGCGCCTGCGCACGTCCACGCCGGAAGCTCGGGCGCTGCAGTTGCGGGGGTGTTGGCAGGTGACGTTTTCCCACGGAAAGTATTCAGTTAATTAAATCCTTCGAAAAGCGCACGTACCTGCTGGTGGGCTGAGGCTTGCAGCCTCCTGAACGGTAAAATGACCTGCAGTTCAATTAAACGGCAGGGGGCGGGGAGCGGGGAGTAGCAGTTAGATCGTTTCTCCACCGGTCGCACAGAAACGGTTACTATATGTAGAAACAAAAGCCAGATGTAATACGTACGGTACGTTGATTCTGTCGCTTTCAGCTGCCTTTGCACCGTCCTGCCCAGGGCGTAGTTTTTTTGTTTTTGTTTTGTATCTATTTTCCGTATCAGGAAGGTCAGGAGCTGTTTAACTCTCACAGGTTTCCAAGAAAACAGGAATGGAAAACTAGTAACCAACCAAAAAAAAAAAAAAAAGAAAAAAGAAAAGAAACTATTGATACACACAAAAACATGGACGTATCTTTATTATACTGAAAGTCTACACAAAATTACCTGCAGTATGATATGAACTAGCTGAAATTCTAGACCAGACAAAACCAATTGTGGTAAGGAAAAAAAATCACAATTCCAATACAACTGGGGGGAGTTGGGCGCAGGCTAACTTGGAAAAAGCTTGAACTTCTCCAAGGAGATAGTAATGTACTATACTAGAGTTTGGGTTACACAAGTGTATGCATTGGTCAAAAGTCAGCAAAGGTACATTTAAGATATGCATTTTTTTTTAACCACCGAAGAAAAAAATTTGAACTTTAATAATGCAGATGTACCTGGGGAGAACGATGCTAACTAATGTCTGTTGTTTACCTTGAAATGTATCAAAACAGATTTGAACATTTTGATAGTTTGTAGGTCAGTGTCTTAACCTCAACCTATCACCTTTTTTTTTCTTCTTGTACTGGGTATTGACCCCAGGGGTACTTTACCACTGAACTACATCCCACGCCCTTTACATTTTGTTTTGAGACAGGGTCTTACTAAGTTGCTCAGAGCCTCCCTAAATTGCTGATGCAGGCCTCCAACTTGTGAACCCCTTGCCACAGCCTCCTGAGTTGCTGTGATTACAGGCCTCACCGACCACAGTCACCAATCCAATTTAAACCAGCAAATTCTTTGTTGTAGGGGACTACCCAGCTTTCCTGGGCTCTACATAGGAGATTCTCGTAGTATCCTTCCAGTTGTGACAACCCAAAATGTCTTAAGACATTGCCAAGTAAACAGGGAAATCCTTTCTTCTTGAGAATTGCTCTATTTTCACTGTTACATTTTCTCAATTTTGCTTTATGCTTGAAATTAATATAACCGGATTGAAAAATACCCTAATTACTCTCGTGTTGGAGTCTCCTTTACACTGTCCTTCGATTAACAGGGATAAATTGCACATTCACACGGTTCCTCCTGGTTGGTTGCTGGGCAAGAACACCTAAGGTCTCCATGGCCAACATCCATCCACTCTCGAATATCCCTATAAGGCCTTGCTACTCTGGTTCATGGGCTAGGAAAACCACCATGCATGGAAGATATTAGAAACGCAGAATCTAGGGTTCCACTCCCTACCCTGAACGTCACCTACAGAATACGAACTCACACCGTTCGCTTTTAAGGAGCGTCACTTTAAAAGGCCCTACTAAACACTGCCCGCTACGCTCCACGGGGCAGCAGCTGGGAAGCAACAATAAGGTTGGGAAAGAGAAGTATGAGAATGAAAACTGCGACTGAGAAGCACCCAGAAGGTAAAAAAAAAAAAAAAAAAAATCCTCCGCTGTTTCAAACCCCAAGGGGAAAACACGGCGGCCGCATTCCCGACCAAAAGGTCAGGACAGCTCTGACTTCCGGGCCTCGCAGCGGCGCGTGCGTCCGCGGCAGTCGGGAGAGCACCGCCCCGCAGGGTTGGCGTAAGCTTCGGGGCGCCTGCCCTAGAAGTTCGTCTCCCGAGTGGCGCCGAGGGCTCGTGCAGCAAGGAAACCCGGGATTGCAGCAGCGAGGGCGCCACCGCTCTAGGTGAGTCTTCGGCGGGCGCCAGGGGTGAAGGGGACTGGGAACCCGCCACCCGCTGAGGGGTCGGTCTCCCTTCTCGGACCTTGCGACGTGATGCGACCGCCTTCCCTCGCCCTGCGCGTCAGCTCATTGGTCGGGGACGACCTCTTCGTTTCCTAGCCCCGCCCACAACCGCTCAGACAGCCCAATCAGGAGCCACAGCGTCTGCGTGCTACGCAAATTTTGGCGATCTTCGGGAATTGGAAGGTCTGGAGCATTGCTTTTTAAAAACGTAAGCTGCGAGGGAAAATGAGTCCGCTCAGGAGATTCAGGTGTCTTAAGTCACTAAAGTCATGGGTCAGACAGTTCTCTTGGGGGTTTTCTCCTCAAAGAGTATAACTTAAGAAAAATGAATGACATACCTGTGACATCACCCCCGAGGTTGGTGCACTGGTCGCTCTGCTTTGTTAATTCCAGTTCACTTTCTAGACCCCAAATGCAGGAGACTCCTCCCCAGATGACTTTAAACAAACACGGCTTGAAATAAGTGTAGATAGCCGGGTGCAGTGGTGCTCCCCTGTAATCCCAGTGACTCGGGAGGGTGAGGCAGGAGGGTCGCAGGTTTGAGGCCAGTCTCTCCAATTTAGTGAGACCCTGCCTCAAAAAATAACAAGGGCTGGGAACTTAGCTCAGTGGTAGAGCGCCCCTAAGTTCAATCCTCAGTACTAAAAAATAAGTACGTTAAAAAAATGAAAAAGCATTGACTCCCAAAATTTCATCTAAGCTGAATCTCTAGTAAACTCCATAATCATATATCTAACTGCCTGCCGGCCAGCTCTACTTTAACATGTGCTTTTTTTTTTTTTTTAAGAGAAAGGGACAGTGAGAAAGAATCAATTTTATTTAGTTTTTCATGTGGTTTTCCTTGCTCCAAGGCTTCGTTGTGTACCTGGTGCTGGAGTTTGAACTCGCATTCTCATCAGGCAAGGTCATAACAGCTGAGCCCCCGCTCCAGCCTTTTAACGTGTGTCTTAATAGACAATTACATAATTTGTTGAAAACCAAGCTTCGGTTTGCAGTCATGCCCATCCAAGTAAATGGCAAGTCTGTGTCCTTCCTGTAGCTTAAAACTTGGTGTCATTCTTACATAATTCATGTACTTAATCGGTAAATCCTGTTGGATATACTTTCTGTTTGTCCAGACCTGAACATTGCTCACCACCTGGAGCACACTGCGCTAATCTACACCACCTTTGTCTCTCCCCAGGTTATTGCTGGGCTTGTCTGCTCTTCCTGTTTACCCCTCCCTACATTATTCTCCATAGTAGCATAGTAACCCTCTGATGGTCTTCTGTATCAGTGAGGATAAAATCCAAAGTCCTGGCCATGCCTTGCAAGTTCCAATATAAACTTCCTAGTGTGTCTTCACTAACCACCTTCACTAACCATCTTTCATTCTGATCTTGGTTCACTGTACTTTGGCTGATCTAGCACCTTCCTGGCCTTCTAGCCTTTGGACAAACACATGGCTTCCTTTTTCAATTCCTTTGTCTTTTCCCAGTAGTCACTTTTCCTGGCAATCGTGTGTACAGTCACTTTCCTCCTCCTCCCTATTGCTCCACATCTTTACTATCTTCAGTCTTCATAACAGTTATCCCCTGGCATATACATTTCTTTTTTGATGTCACGATCTCTCTAGATTAAATCTTTATGACAATAGAGATTTTTTGTTCCTTTTATTCACTGTTCTATTCTTAGTGCCACTGACAATGCTTGACACATAAAAGCTACTTGAGAAACACTTGTTGAATGAATAACAAATAATCATTATAGCAAACAGTCATTTAACTCTTAACTCTGTTTCCAGTCTTTCTTTTAAACACTTTCCATACACTCTCATTTAATTCTCACGGCACCTCTTATTCCCATTTTGGAGATGGGGAGACTAAGGCTCAGATAAATTAAGCCATTTGTCCAAAATCACACCATTGTTTAGTGGCAGAGGCAGGAGTTATATCTGGGCAGTCTGATCAAGTGCACACTTTAAGCCACTACAGTTTAGGAAAAAGGTAAATTCAGTTCTCTAATGATCATCGGATTACTTGTTTCTTAGGTTTCTCAACTTCAAAAAAGACTAGAGAAGATTTTATAGAATTACAATAAATCCAGGAATTTTAGATAGTTATAAGAAATTTTTAAATAATAGAAATGTTTGTTATGTCAAGTGAAAACAGTAGGGTATAAAGTAATATGAAATTCTGGCTACTAAAGAAAACATTTTGATTAAAGGAGAGAGGAATATTTGTACCTCTTAACAGTTATTTTATTTTATTTGTTGGTACTGAGTATTGAATCTAGCGGCACTGTACCACTGGGCTGCATCCCCAGCTCTTTTTTTTTTATTGAGAGACAGCCTTGCCGGGTTGTAGAGGCTGGTCTCAAACTTGCAATCCTCTTGGCTCAACCTTAAGTTGTTGGGATTATAGACGTACACTACTATGCCCACCCTGTAACACTTATTTTAAAAAGACTCAAAATGAAGATGGTGGGTAATCATTGTATATTTGAACGGCAGAAGTTTGGATGACTAGGTGGCAAAGCAAAAGTATCCTACTCCTCTGTGACCAGGGAATCTAAATCTATTGGCCTGGAAAAAAATGCTCTGGGGTCAGATAGGTGTGGTATATCCAGCATACTAAATTGACCTCTTGGAATCTAACAATAAGGATTCTGATAAAGCACACAAAGACTGTGCCTACATGGCAGGTTGTTTTGTTCACTTGCTATTTCAGGAGTTTCTCTAAGTACGAAGTGCCTTCTGTGATTTTTTCCCCCAGCTTGGCATTGACGCCATGGTAAACAGTGTCTTTAAGGAAATCAATTGGCAGTACACCAGGGTTAAGAATTACGTGGTGTTGCCAGGTCTAGTGGTGCATGCTTGTATTCCCAGAGGTCTGGGAGGCTGAGGCAGAAGGATCACAAGTTCACAGTCAGCCTTGGCAACTAAGTGAGATCCTAAGCAACCTAGAAAGACTGTCTCACAAAATAAAGTAAGGGCTGAGGGTATGGCTCAGTGGTCAAACACCCCTTGGTTCTATCCCTGGTACCAAAAAAAAAAAAAAAATGTGGTGTTGACATTGACTTAGACCCTAATATGTGGAAGTGGTCCCGTGTGTGCAAGAGTGCTTCTTATTTTCCTGATTTGTGTCACTTAAGCCTAGGGAAGGCAGCCAGCCTGCTGCCACTTCCTACCTTTAGTCATTCCCATAATGCTTAATTTGTTTTTGGCAGAACCCATTCCAGTTACTGATCTGTTAACTGTAATTTAAATTTTTAAAGTAGAACATTTTTCCTCTTCAGAAGTACTATATAACACATTAGCTAAATTGTTGAATAAATACCATTTCCTGGCATTAAAGGATCTAACTATATTGGATGAAATAAAGTAGACTTCAATAAAGAGAAAGACATGTTCCTAAAGAGCTTGATAACAGTTCATTCAAGGCAGCCTTTGTGAATTGGATCCACTTGTATTGCTCTGGCATTGTGAGCTACTGAATCTAAAAAACAAAGTCGTGCCATGAACTGTGCTGGGTAACTGTTAGAGTATTCGGTTGGCCTTCTCATGGCACTCTAACATGCCCCTCTCCTTATTCTCAGACTATAGAACTGTGATAGTCTGTGCTCTCTTGCCTGCCTCCTTAGGCCCTGCTAGAGCACTTCATGTGATCATCATAATAACTGTGGAGTACGAGTTGACAGGCATGAGAAGCAGTGTCCAGGTATGAGAAAATAGCCAGAAATAGACACGCTTGGCTTTGAAATTTTGAAAAGACTGTTTAATAAAGGGGGTTTTTCCAGACGTGTGGCCAAGTTCAAATGAATAATTACACTGCCCAAGCACAAAAGCCTGCTGGAGCCGGGTACAAAAGGGATGCCTGTAGAAACTGGTGCTCTTCAAGAGCCCCAGCCGTTGTCTGAATCCTGTCAAAGCAAAGAAGGAAGAGTGAAGAAATACCCTGGCTTCTTTCTCTTCCCATTCTCCCCTGTCCTGCTAGAGCATCGGCTGAACCCAACCACAGAAAGGCAGAGGCGACAGATGCTTGTAGGCTGTGGAGTCAGCTATCTAGAATCCAGGGCAGAGATAAGGACCAAGAATGGATTTAGAGGACAATCAAAATATCAAGCATGAGAGGAAATAGTCTTAGCAGTGAGCCCCTGAATTAGGCCTCGGTAGTTGGAATTGTGAGGAAGGCACAGGTTCAGGTGTGTACAATCTGTCCTCCATATCTGTGGGTTCCATGTCTATGGACTTAATCAATTATGGATTGAAAATATCCAGGAAAGAAGTTGTGCCTGTATGAACAGACTCTCTCAAACATTTTGTCTTTATTTCCTAAACAATATAACAACTATTCACATGACATTTACATTGCATTAGATATTATTAATAATCTAGAGATAATTTAAGTATACAGGAGGATTGTGCAGGTTATATGGAGATGCCACACCGTGTTATATGAGCAACTTGAGCATCCCTGGAGTATGGTATCTATGGGTCATCCTGGAACCAATCCCCCATAGATACCCAGAAACAACTGTACTGTTTTTCTTGTGCTCAGGGAGAGTACAGCCTGCACCACTTAAGCTGTGCTGTTTTCCTTCCTCAAAGACCTTTCTCCCACAGGCTCTTCTCCCTACACCACCTCCACTTGTCTCACCCTTCCTGAAGGTTCAGCTCAGAACCCACCTCCTTCCTCAAATTTCCTGTCTTTGGCCCACTTCATTGACCATGAGCTCATCTTAACCCTATGATAATGCAAACTTTATATTGTCGCTGTTTATATCTTATTAGGTATACATCCTGATCTTCAAACTGAGTAGCACGAGGAAGGCATGAAGGACAAAGCTTTACATAAAATAGCTGCTTGGTAAACTTTTACCAAAGATGAGCAAGAATGATGTGAAGACACCACTGACTTAAGTAATGGTGTTGGATTTCACAGAATAGAATCTCTTTTAAGAAGGTAAGCCAACTTTTCCTTTGTAGTAATGAGATTTTTTTTCAAAAGAGTAATCTTTCTTTTTCTCTGCTCAATTTAGAAGTAGTACATTGCTAATCATAAAATTTCAAACAACACAAAAGTATGTGAATCTGAAGGTGAAAGTGTTTTCCTTCTTCCCTCAACCTTTTTTACCAACATCATTGTCTGCCAAATTCATTTCCAATTCTTTTCCATTAAAATAATGATCATGAAAGAATAATATAGCATGAGGTCCTTGGTTAGATCTGGGGCAGTTAAAAAAAATATATACACATATATCACAGTGTATCACAGCATCACACCGTTTATATTGTTCTAGCTACTTTTTTTTCAGGTCACCATATCTCATGAACATCAATGACAATAGACATTTTTAATGACTTCATAATATTTTATTGCTTACATCTACATTTATTAAACTAGTTTCCAATTCTTGAACATTTGAGTGATTCCTGATTATTTTTCTTATTTTATGCAAGAATATAATTAATATCTTTAGTTTTCTGATACAAAACATCTAAATTCTGCCTTGGATATAGGACTTAGGAAAGGGAGGAGGCCACCAGCAGAAGGCTATATCTTCATGTTTTAACTTTCTTCTATCATTTGAATTGTCTAACTCTGTACTGTGTGTATGTTGGGGGAGGATACTGGAAATTTAACCCGGGGTTTCTTTGCCACTGAACTGCATCTCTAGCCCGTTTTATTTGTTTTGGTTTTTTTGTTTGAGGATTTCTTGGTACCAGGGATTGAATCCAGGGGCATTTAACCACTAAGCCACATACACAGTCCTTTTTACTTTTATTTTGAGACAGGGTCTCACTAAGGCCTTGCTAAATTGCTGAGGCTGGCTTTGAACTTGAGATCCTCCTGCCTCAGCGTCTGGATCCACTGGGATTACTGGTCTGTACCACCATAACCAGCTTTTTTTTTTTTTTTTAAATTTTGACACAGTCTCCCTAAGTTGCTGAGGGTAGCCTTGAACCTGGGATCCTGACTTTGTACTTCTTTAAAAATGTTAATAGGGAATACTTGAACTGTGTGATTATTATTCTTTATTTGTTCTTCCTTATATTCTTCTATGTCTTAAAAGCTAATAAATATTAATATTCACTTAAGAAAAAGAAGTTAACCATCCACATAACTAAACTTTCTTACTTGTTCTATTCATTTTTAGTTTCCTTTCTATATAATTGGTGTAGTTTTTTGACTACATAATTTGTTTACTTCAATGAAATTGATCATTATGGTAGCTGAAAGTAGCAGATCTACTATCTATATACAGAGGAGTTTAGTTATTATTAGAGTATTATGTCTCTCCTTGTATTGCCCCCATATTTTTAGTACTTAGCATATTACATCCAAAAGTAGAATAAGGAGGGGAAAGATTGATTAAATTTCATGTTTCATGAAGAAAATAAATAAATACCTTTTATTAAGTACTGTGTTAATCAGTTGTGTTCTCTCAAGATTGCATATGTAAATTATCTCTCTTATCCTTACCTCTTTAGAAACTTACCGATGTCCAAAATGATTGAGATGGAGCAAGCAGAGGCCCAGCTATCTGAATTAGACCTGCTGGCCAGTATGTTCCCTGGTGAGAATGAGCTCATAGTGAATGACCACCTGGCTTTAGCAGAACTGAAAGATTGTATTGAAAAGAAGAGTATGGAGGGTCGGTCTTCAAAAGTTTACTATACCATCAATATGAACCTGGACGTATCTGAGAAAACAACGGTAATTCAGTTTTGTTTTTGGAAGAATTAGACTATCCCAAGACTTAAAACAACACTTATGGCATTCATTTCCTCCTTATTCATTTACTTTCTTCTTCCTCTTCTCAGGTGATGTTTTCTCTGGCCTGTATTCTTCCCTTTAAATACCCTGAAGTTTTGCCTGAAATTACTGTCAGGTATGTTACAGAAACTCTGGCCAATTTTAGAAGTCGCAAGTAATCAGAGAATAAAAGCAATTCTTGAGTTTTCTAAGAAAATTGATTTAATTTTTTCCCCTTGTCTTATCAGATCAGTATTGTTAAGTAGATCCCAGCAGACCCAGCTGAACACAGATCTGACTGCATACCTTCAGGAGAATTGTCGTGGAGATGTCTGTATATTAAATGCCACAGAGTGGGTTAGAGAACACGCCTCAGACTATGTCAGCATAGATACCCCATCTTCCTCCATCACAGAAACTACAGTCCAGTCAGTCGATCCTGTTCTTACAAGACTTTGGATCTATAGCCATCACATCTACAACAAATACAAAAGAAAGAATATCCTAGAGTGGGCCAAGGAGCTTTCCCTATCTGGGTTTAGCATGCCTGGGAAACCTGGTGTTGTTTGTGTGGAAGGTCTACAAAATGCCTGTGAAGAATTCTGGTCAAGGTTTGCTTTCACGTATTTTATATATCATGTCAGTAATTGTAATATGAAAGAAGATAATAGAGATGTGGGAATAAATATGTCCTGGGGGTATTAGCATCACAGGGACTCAGCCTCAAGTTGTCGGGTAAGCAGTAATTGCCTCACACAGGGCCCAAAGCACTCTCTTAAGTATATGTTGAAGGAATTGGACCCTGTCCAGGATGCCAAAATCTCATCCATTTCCATAGAGCTGATTCTTTCCTCAGCTTACTGATGCTGTAAACTTCTCCACAGTCACTGTCCTTCTATACCAAAAAACATCTGGAAAACATCCTCATATCCTTTGAAACAAGGGATTTTCTAGAAATGTTAAAATTGCCATTAGTTCTCTTATTTCTCTACTGATAGTTTATTTTAAAGAGAGGATGGATAGTGAAAGAGAAAGAAAGAGAATCAAGTTTATTTAGTTTTTCATGTGGCTTTCATTGCTCCAACACTTCATTTTGTACATTATGGGTTCAAACCCATGTCCTAGTACATGCCAGGCAAGCACTGTAACTGCTGAGCCACTGCTCCATCCCGTCTAGTGATAGTTTAAATGAGTTTCTGAGAAGTTCCTTGAGTATTTTGAGAGTCTGAATTTTCCTCATTTCTGAAATACTGATATGAAGCGGTATTGACAGCAATAAATGAGTTTGGGGTTAGGATCATGACCACAGTTGTAGCTGATTAAAATAAACACCCATGAAATAAAAGTGACTTTTTTTTTTAAAGAGAGAAGGACAGTGAGAGAGAGTGAGAAAGTGAGAATAAATTTTATTTAGTTTTTCATGTGGTTTTCATTGCTCTGAGTCTTCATTGTGTTCGTGGTGCTGGGGTTTGAACTTGTGTCCTCACGCCAGGCTCCAGCCCCCAAAAGTGACTTATTTAAAAACAAAACAAAACACAAACTTCTTTACTTATAAGAGAAGTCATTTGCTAATACTGCTTTTAACTTCTCTTTTTAGTGCTCTAGAATACTGGACATATTTTGAAATTTTCCACTGTGAAATTTTCCTTTCAGACTCAGAAAATTAAACTGGAAGAGAATCTTAATTCGCCATCGAGAAGACATTCCTTTTGATGGTACAAATGATGAAATGGAAAGACAACGGAGATTTTCCATTTTTGAAGAAAAAGTATTTGGTGTTAATGGAGCCAGAGGAAACCACATGGATTTTGGTCAACTGTATCAGTTCTTAAATGCCAAAGGATGTGGGGATGTTTTCCAGATGTTTTTTGGTGTAGAAGGACAGTGACTATGGAGAAGAATGGTTGAAAATATTTTGTCGCTGTTGACTTTTTGATTTTTCCCACTTTCTTGAAAGATGAAGTAATTTTAAGCCAGTGTATTGGCACACACCTGTAATCCCAGCAACTCAGGAGACTGAGGCAGGAGGATCACAAGTTCTAGGCTAGCCTCAGCAACTTAGCAAGACTCTCAAAACAAAAACTAAAAATGGGCTGGGGATGTGCCTCAGTGTTGGAGCACTTACCTAGCATGCATGAGTCCCTGGGTTCAATCCCCAGTACCACAAAATGATTAGTTTTAAGAAAGAGACAAGTAATTTTATTTTAATTCTATTCTCAAATGTTAAGGGAAAAATAAACAAGAAAAAGTAGTATAGTTGAAATACATCTGTTAAAAATATGATTGGAAGAACTAGGTTTCCATTTTTAATCTTTAAATTATCAACAGAAATTTCTTGACACATAAAGTACGCATTTTGAAAAGAAATCAATTGTATGTGAAGATAATCTTGGTTACTCAACTTGCCAGCCATTCCCAGCACTCTTCCCCTTTCCCTGCCATCAGTGAAGAAGCCAGGAAAGCTAACTGCTCACCTTCCCAGCCTCTGCTGCTGCTACAGGTAGCCTTGGGAAACAACTGGAATGCTTTCTGGGAAAGCGTTTGCTTTGCAATAAACGTGATAGAAGCACCTAAGCCACCTGTTTCCCTATTTCCAAAACAAACACAAGTCGTGGCAGGACCTGGAGTGGTGCTTTCAGCTACAAGGAAGGAAAGGCCGAGGGAGCCAAAGAAATCCCCACCCTCATCATGTTGGGCTGCTGACCCAGTACCATCCCCTGACTATCTTCACACATCTTATTATGAAATAAAACCAACTTTAAATTTCTGTTAATTCTTTTTCTTGTTACTAGCAGCGGAAAGCCAGTTTGTTGAATAGATTTTTTCAAGCTTTAGTTCTGTGTCTATCCCTAGCACTTGATATAGCAACATTGAAATTTTTATTTGGGTTTGCAGTTCATCTTTAGTTTTGAATACTTATTTTTCTGCCTATGTTCCTGAACTTGGACTTTTTAAACTGATCTTAATTCATCAAATTGGTAATTTAGAGAATTTTGTTTTGGCAATTTGGATTTTCACAATTTCTTTTGTTGTTCTGGAAGTGACTTTCTATAAATTGGCAAATTGATCTAGAGTTAAATAAACACACTGCCTGATGTTTGAGGCCTCCGTAAATCAGTTCCAAAAGTACTTATTAAATATTTGCTAATTGCTAGTACTCAGAATGGTAACCACATGTCGGATATTCCTCAAAGAGTCAGACTTGGTTGGGATTGGAGTAAGACACATTGTTAACCTAAGTTGGAGTCAACACCTGCCCACTGCTGAGTGGCTCAGTAAATAAAACACATGTTATGTAGTAGTACGTAGAAGTCAGGAGTGAGAAACAAGGCAAAGTGGATAGATCTTAAGTATAAAGATGGCTAAACACAAATGGGAATCAGAATGGCATTAAAACACAGTGGCCCATATTGATGTCTAACTTTTCTGTTTTCCTCATTGCCTCCCTTGCTGCTCACCACCTGATAAAACTGCCACTCACCCCAGAAATTATCAGTTCTTCCTTTACTGCCACCATACAGCCATATGGACCAGCTATGTGTCTACAGTTCTGACTCTTCTAGCTACTACCAAATTTGGATAAAATCTGACATCCTTAGAGGCCAGAAAAGGGACCAAATGGTGTGTGTGTGTGTGTGTATACTTTTAGCAGAACTAAACTACCAAAACTTTTTAAGTAATTGCACATTATTGTAAAAAATAAAATGTTAGGTACAAATAAATCTCAAATGTACAAAAACAGAATGCAAGGGAAAAGCTTTATAAGTTCTCTTAAATCAGACTTCCTGTCAAATTTAGATGCTTATGATTATTAAAACAGTAGAGCTAGAGAAGTACAGATTTCCCAATCTCATGAATAACAAATTCCTTTGAAAATAGAAAAAAAATTGCAATCATCAAAAGAAATAGCAAGTTAGATAATTCTGCCTATGATGTACAATGTAGAAACATAGTAAAAGCTGTAAGAACCTGTAATTAAATGCTAACGTATAGGCAATAGCTCTCTTAGGCATCTACCAACTATTATAGTTGATATATAAACATCCTTAAATGCAATCATGTGTATTATTGCTTATGTATTTGTTCCACAATGAAAATTTGTCATTGTATTTATCTGACATAGAACTCAAACTCGGATTATCTATAATTATAAAACCAGAAAAGCTATTAGTTCCAAAACAAATTAATTTTAAAAGATTTCCCATAGGGAACAAGTGTAGACAGGCAACACTGGCTGTCAGTTTTCATTTGTAAAAATAATTGCTATACAAGCAGTTTTCCTTAAGTCCTATGAAACAAAAACAAAAATCTAAGATTAATTCCATGGACCCAAATTAGTTGAGTAACACAATCAAAGCTAGATTAGATAAAACTGCATTTTTTATGTATCTGCTTCTGTGCAGAACTGATTTCTTTTCAGCACTTAAAAACTATTACATAACTTTTTTATTTCTTTTAAGAAAGTTGATTATCAGGGAAACCCAACAAAAATGATTGGTGAAATTCCATAAAAATGGCAATGCAGCTGTCAAGTCCACAACCAATTGTGCCAGGGCCAGTGGCGTAGGTTGCAGGAAAATCCGCAGAAAATGGCTGGAGAAAGCATGGGAGACGTATGATTTATTGGGGAAAACTTACCATGTACAAGTGACTACTCCAAGAAAAGTTAAGTGGCTACACACTTCAAGGTGCAACGCTACACGGTACCTCCTCTCCCTCACAGTGTTTTGTTCATTGGCCACCGACTGGAGAGTGACAGGTCTCTTTTCCACAGGTCCCTCAGTTCAGCGCCAGGACCCTTTGAAACAGTAGTTTTATAAGGTAGGCTGTGACATCAACAGTATTACCTTGCTTATGCGTGGAGCATTGGAAAGAGCAACAGTCCTGCTGTACCTGCGAGAGTAGCTTTCTACAGGTAACACTAACTGCCCCTGGTTCCCTGTGTGCATGAAATGAAGCTAGAGTCCTTCATGATAATGTGTATCCGGACTTCCCAGTCGGGGCTTGCTCTCAGTTCCCCTAGGTGCGCTAGGTTTGGGGAAACAGAAAGGTAGCATTCAGGTACAGGTACTTTGCAATTGAAATGAAACACCAACCAAGAGTGAACGCGCATAAACACAATCTGCCAATCTGATGCCCTTGTGTAGCGGGAGGGATGTAAGCTTTAAAGACCTTTGTGGTCTCTGAAACGTGAGAGGCGCGGCCTGGCGAGCAAACAACCAAGTCCTCCAGGCTCAGGCCCTCTGGGGCTGTAGCCAACATCCTCGGTCTCTGCGCCCCCACCGCCCGCCAGCGCACGCACAGGCGCAGCTACGAGGCTCCGGGAGGAGTTGCTGGACCCTTCACGCTTGCGCCCGGGTGCGGCGTGTCCCTGCAGCGCTAGCTGGGGGACTCCAGGGCGCGGGGACCATTGCATAGGTGCGTCACCTGTCGCTGGAGCTACAGCTTGGTACCTAGGCTAAGTCCTAACGGAGGACTCGTCCTCTCGCCCTCCGTCGGCGCCTCCTGCAGCACCCCAGGTGCTGCTGTGATGCCGAGGTGCTTGGCTGCTGGTCTGTGCTTGTTACTCTTTGAAAAAAGAAGCCTCGATCCAGGTTCCAAGTGCTTGTGGAATTTCCCACTTGTTGCAGCAGCAGAGAGAACTGGAAGAATGATGTCCTTTGGCATCTTCAGGCATGCCATCTGAAGATGCGTGGCATCTTCAGGTTCCAGGGAGTCCCCGATTTTACCCAGACGATTTCCTAAACGGAGGCTCAGGTTTTCCCCGGCGGGACATTTCGGATTTTGTAAACCTGCTCCTCACACCTCCGCAGCTCTCTATACCTATATATCTCTATCAAGCTATCTGTATGCAGTGTATGGATGTGCGTGTGTACATATGTACCATCTGATGCCACCGGGTTGGGGTAGGGATGTAGGCTTTAATATCAGAGAGAAAGAATATTTTTATTTAAAAAGGTGATCATTATAGAAAATGTAGAAATAACTGAACTAAAAATCAACGGTAATCCAACATTAAATTTGGCTACGTGTTTTCTCTTATTTTGCACACACGTTTGCTTTCTTTTATTACATTGTTCGTGTTGCAGTGTATCTGCCTTCTATGATTAAACAATAAATTGCAAATGTTTTCAGGACTATAAGTATGTTTCAACAACATATTGAAAGACTATTCATTTCGAAAGTTTTGTAATTGATTTAGGCAACTCACCATTTTGATTATGAAGTCATAACATTTACCATTTGGGTTTTTTTTTTCCATCAGCAAAGTCATTGTGAGTATTCGTTATTCTCTCTTCAGAATAAAATTTTAGAACTGGAAATTCACAATGAGGTCTGTATTTGAATCTCCAAATTATGCTTGTAAAAGGTTGAAAAATGAAATTGAAATTCTTCTGAAATTTTCTTCGCCCCAGATTATTATCAAAACAGATTATTTTGCTAAATAGCAGATGAAAAGTTAAATATTGTCCTACATTTTCTTCATTTAACTTTTTGTATGGTTTAATTTTTTATATGGATACTGATAAATTACATTTCTTTTGTCATGAATTGTCTGTTTATACTTGTTTTAAGATAGAGAGGGAGAGAGTAAAGGAGAGAGAATCAATTTTAGTTTTTATGTTTTCATCTGACCTTTAGTTGTATACATGGTGCTGGAGTTTGAACCCAGGTCCTCACATCTGCCAGGAAAGTGCTCGAACCACTAAGCCACTGCTCCAGCCCCTCTTTATGCCTTAATTTAATTGTAGAGGCATCCTTAAAATATTTGTAAATCTTTTTAACAATATTAATCCCAGTTAGTGTTGCAAATATGTCTCAAGTTTGCCCATTTGTCTTTCCTGACATAGAGAAACAACAACACTTTTCCATTTAATGTATACAATTCATCAGTCTTTTTATTTTTTTATTTTATTTTTTTGGTTCTCTGCCTTTGGAGCATTGACTGGGAAAGCTTTCCCTGCTTTGGAGTAATATAAATAAGTACTTATACAATCTTGTAATATATTTATCTTGTGAAATAGATTAAAATATTGTGAAATAGATATGTAACATTCTATTAACCTTACTATGATATACTCATCTTGTAGAAAAAGGTAAAAAACTAAAATAAAATAAAGCAATGAGTAGCCACATTCTTACCACAAGTTTAGGAAACAAAAGTTTACATTGTAGTTCAAGTCCATGTGTGTACATTTGCTGATTGTAGTCCTGTTCCTTGGTGGTTCTAACACCTACCCTGAAAGTGTTTAACATCCCCACAAGCATCTGTATACTTTTATGACATGTATGTGTATCTCTGCATGACTTTTTTTTAATTGGTGCATTAAGTTTTCCATAATGAGGGTGTTTATTGTTATACTTTCATACATGCACATATCATAGCAATTTATTGTGGGCAAATTTCCTCCCCAGCATAACTTCCTCTTTTCCACCCTTCTCTCCACCTCTCAGAACTCTTCTGCATGACATTTTGTGGCTTCATTTTTAACAGTCATTTTAGAGTACAACATGAAGTAAGAATTTTATTTTCTCGAAAGTAAACCAGTGGGGGGCTGGAGCCGTGGCCCAGCAGTTGAGACGCTTGCCTGGCATGTGCGAGGATGTGGGTTCGAACCCCAGCACCACGTCCACGATGAAGTGCTGGAGCAACGAGGGCCACATGAAAAATTAAATAAAATGATTCTGTCTTTCTCTCTCACTGTCCCGCTCTCAAAAAAAAAAAAAAAAAAAAAAAGTAAATCGGTTGTTCCAAAGACGTTTATTGAATAATCCCAGGCTTTTAGACGATCAAGATGTGACTTTTATCAGGGCTTGCATGTGGCTTTATTTCTGGATTTGTCAAACTATTTCACTGGCTTTTCCTTGACAAACTTTAGGATAGTTATGGCAATGTTTCACAGTTTGCCTCCAAGTGGGATGAATCATTGTTACACGTGCTGCTCAAAGTATTTTTACCTATTCTTCAATGTGTATTTATTCAGATGACTTTTCAAAATAGTTTTGTGGCATCTAAAAACCAAATTGTACTGAGTTGGAAGTATGTTAGGTTTACACACTTAAATTTTGAGATTTGACAGGTTTTGTGATGTCCGTTCCACATTCCTTGCCACTTTAGTTATGCTTTGAATAAACTTTTGTAGGCTTCTTCCTGTAGGTACTCTATAAATTATGTTAATTTTAATACATTTTGGATTTAATAATTATTTTTAGACCTTTGATTTTGGACCTGTTTATTATTTTATAACTTCAAATATACATTTTGCTATCTAATTGGACAAATTTGGCATTTGTTATAAAAATTCTTTAGATCCTCTCTTTTATTCTTGCAGATAAACGTTTAAATCATGTTTCAAAGCTCATTAAGATTTTGGCTTAAGAGGGTTGCGGTGGCGCACACCTAGCAGCACAGGATGCTAAGTTCAAAGCCAGCCTCAGCAACTTAGCGAGATCCTGACTCAAAGGATAAAAAACAGTTAGGGTTGTGACTCAGTGGTTAAGTGTCACCGGGTTCAATCCCTAGTATAAAAGAAAAAAGACTTTGATTTACATTAAAGTTATAGATAATTTGACTAGAATTGACAAAATACTAATACATATATGCATTAAATGCTTGCTACATACAATGTTCTTTTAAAGGACTCTCATTTATCTTTACCACTTTTTTTTTGGTGCTGCTGGAATTGTTCTATAATTGATCTACACCCTAGCCCCCTTATTTTTCTTTTAAGGGACACTAAATGATCTCTTATTTAAAAACGGGATTTAGAGAATAAATTATGGGTTGTGGGTGGTCATTACCAGTGGGTTTTCCTTTATTTCTAGATAAATTCAGGGAACAGATCTTGGAAGTTCTATTTTTAAAGACCTATATATATGCATACACAATGAATTCATACTGATTTTCTACTTAAATATATAAGTATATTTTAAACCTCTTTGATTTTATATTTGTATTTGTTTTCTCTTTGTAACTCATGACACTAACATAATTAAATACAGTTGGCTTCTGCTATGGTTTGAATGAGTGTCACCAAAGATATATATGTGAAGGCTTAACTTCTGGGTTGATCCTATAGGTAGGTGTTGTGGACCCTTTAGCATGAAATCTAGTGGGAGGTCCTTAGGTCATTTAGGGTGTTTGCTCAAAGCAGATTTTGGAACTCCAGTCTCTCAGTTTGTGTTTCCTGACTCTGAACATGAGGAGGGTTTGCTCCAACATGAGAGTATATACCCTTACCAGAGGCCCAAAGCAAATGCAGTTGCTATGTCTTGAACTGGAACCTTGAAAGCTATGAACTAAATAACTGTTTTCTGTTTATAAGTTAATCACCTCAGGTTTTTTTTTGTTATAGTAACACAAAACTGACTAAATCATCCTCCATATCTGCACACTCAACATATCAAAAATATTCAGAAAATAATTGCATCTGCAACCAAACACGCACAGACTTTTTTGGTGATTCTTCCACATATGATACAACTATTTATATAGCATTTGTGTTGGACTAGGTATTATAAGTAATCTTAACTCTCTCCAGTAAAAATTTCTCCAGTAAATTGAATGTGGCAGAAAAATTGATCTCTCAAGGTTCTCTAGTACTTTTCACCTATAAATATTTGTCACATATTATATATGCTAATCAACCGTTTATATTAATGAGGCTTCCAGTTAACATCAGAATGTTAATAGTTAAGTTTTAGGGAAGTCAAAAGTTACATATGTGAGAATGTAAATTAGTAGGACCATTATAAAGAAGAGTAAAGGGCCACAGCGGTGGCTCAGCAGTTAAGATGTTTGCCTGACATGTGCAAGGATGCAGGTTTGAACCCCAGCATCAAGTACACAATGATGTGTGGCAGCAACCAAAACCACATGAAAAAACTAAATAAAATTGATTCCCTCTCTCTCCCTCTCTCTCTCTCTCTCCCCCTGCTCTCTCTCTCTCACACACACAGTCCCTCGCTCTCTCTCTTTATTTAAAAAAAAAAGAGCAGTATGGAGGATCCTTAATACACTAAAAACAGAACTATCATATGCTCCAGCAATCCCACTATTGGGATTTACCCAAAGGAAATGAAATCAACATGTCGATAAGACACCTGAACCCCCATGCTTACTGTAGCACTATTCACAAAGGCCATGATTTTAAATCAAACTAAATGTCCATCACCAGATGAATGGATAAAGAAAATGTGTCATGTTTACTCAGTTAGTCCTATTCAGCCATAAAGAGTGTGAAGTTCTATCATTGGCAACAATATGAATGGAGCTGGGAAATAAATCAGGCACAGAAAGGCAAGCACTCCATGATCTCACCCATCCTTAAGTGGAATCTAAAAAGTAGAGAGGAAGAGGTGAAATAGCCCCATCAAGGGCATGTCCTCAGTGACCTAACTCCACTAGGCCCCTACCTCCTAAAGATTCTACCACTTTCCAACAGCACCATCAGCTTGGGACCAGTCTTCAACACATGGGCTTTGGGGGGAGGTTTATGATCCAAACCATAAGCCAGGTGTGGTGATGCAAGTCTGTAATCCCAGTTGCTCAGGAGGCTGAGGCAGGAGGATCCCAAGTTCAAGGTCTGCCTCAGCAACTTAGGGAGGCTCTAAGCAACTTTTCAAGACCCTATTTCAAATTAGAAAATAAAAAGGGTTGGGGATGTGGCTCAGTGGTTAAGCACCCTGTGTTCAATCCTCAGTGCCAAAAAAAAAAAAAAAATCCAAAACAACAAAGAGTGAAGAAAAGAGAAAAGAGTCTTTAGAATTATGGGAAAATTTTAGGGACTAATTCATAGTCAGGTTGGTTTGAAAAACATCTATATCGAAATTATTAACAAGGAATTTGGAAAGAGGAAATTATAGCCCAAGAATGAGGGTGAAATTGGGGCTAGAGAAATTTTATGTGGTGATTTTGGGATGTAACCATGATGGTAGATGAAGAAAAATGGATAAAAAGGATAAGAAAGATGAAGACTTTATTCACTGAGAGGTCAGAACAGTAGGTAAATAGTCCACATGGACCTATTTAGGACTTAAGAAAGACCACCAAAGGGGCTAGAGTAGAGGCTCAGAGGTGGAGCGCTTGCCTGGCATGAGCAAGAGCCTGGGTTCAAACCCCAGCATCACATACACAACTACATGTGTCAGAAAATCTAAAACCAGATGAAAAGATAAAATCGATTTTAAAAAAGACCACCGAAGATGATATTTGAAATTAGTGTGGGGGAGACCAGTTACCAAGTCTTAAGAGAACAGAAGAGAGTGACCAGGAGGCTGGTAAAGGATAGATATCAAGTCATATAGTCTGTTCACAGAAGTCTAAAAAAAATAATTTCTTGTTTTAAGGAAAGTGGTAACAAAGGGAGCTCTCTTCCTGCCCCAAACCCCTGTAGTACCTGCTATTTTAGATACTTGTCATTAGCCAAAGTGTGAAAATCTGTTGAAGGTGGATGTTGGCTAATCTTGGCGTTGCAGTTCCAAAGCTTATGTCAGAGGCAGGGATGTAGCTCAGTGGTAAAGCACTTGACTCACATGTGCAAGGCCCTGGGCTTGATCCCCTACTCCCCCCACACCCCACCCAAATGGCCAAAGCGTATGTTGAAGGAAGGGCTTAGTAAGGCAGGTGGGAGTAGGGGTTAGAATAACAAGGAAGGACACAGCTTTATGAGAATGACTGTATATGTGGTAGAAAAGCCAATAGATGGATAGATATCTACAAAGATAAACAGGAGAAATTCTGAGATTTTCTAAATTTAAGGAAGATGAAGGAAAGAGAGGGAAAGTTATTCTGCTGAAAGGTTTGGGTCAAACCAACCTACCAATCAGCAAACAGAAACTTTTCCAGATTCCTAAGCATAAGTTGAAACCTTGACTTAAAACCACAGGAAGATGCCCTTCAAGGTGCTAACTGCACCATGTTCTCGATCCCAACCAATCAAGAAACAGGTACTTCCCCCCACATAGACTATCCTCCTTTCCCAACACTGCCTGCTTCACATTATCCTGTCCTCTTACCTATAGCGAGCGTCGATTACAGTGTGTTCCCTTCCCCAAAGTTCTTTTTTAAAAATGAAACTGCTCTTGACTGATCTGGCAGATATTTTTCCAACAGCTACACATCCAGGTTGCTAGTAATTGTGGGAATGTACCTCAGGACGTTATTCTTCCTTTTCCTCAATAGCATCTGTAATGTTTCAGTAAACCCTTTTATTTCAGAGATCCTTGTTCTCTGGGCTTTGGTTTAATGATATATCGATCCTTCTTGCCTTCACGAGTCCACTTACTGTTACGGTTTTCCTCTCATTTCTGGAAATGTTATTCACTGTCTTAGTAATGCTATGACTTTTTCTATTTTTTTGATATTTTCATCAATATTTTTCTGTGACTTTGGGAGAACCTGCTAGCAGGTGCTATTTTGAAACTAAAAATATACCAAGGTAATCTTCTGGTACATGGATGGTTGCCTATTTTTCTTTTAAATCTGATTAATTCATCTACCACACCATAGTCATAGTCTAATATGTACTCTTCTGTTTAGTGTCTAGTGGAACTTTATTTTGTTTCTCCCACTTTGTGTGTGTGTGTGTGTGTGGTGTTAGGAATCAAACCCAGGGTTTCGTGCATGCTAGGCAAGCACTCTACCACCGAGCCACATCCCCAGCATCCCCACCACCTCTTTCATTGCTGCATTACAGCTGCACACATGGATGGTATTTGTCGTTACATATTCGTGCATGCACGCAATGCCCCCCTCCCTTGCGACCTCCCACTCCTTGGTCTCTTTCCTCTGGTGATCTCACTCTGACTCCCACAAGACCTGCCCTCACCTTTGTTTTCCTTTTTCCCTATATTTCATTTTATTATTTTTTTTTTAAAGAGAAAGGGACAGCGAGAGAGACAGAGAAAGAGAGAAACAACTTTATTTAGTTTTTCACATGGCCTTCATTGCTCCAACACTTAGTTTTGTACATGGTGCTGGGGTTTGAACCCGGGTCCTTATTCTTGCCAGGCAAGGGCTAAAACTTCTGAGCCACCGCTCCAGCCCCCTCATTTTATTTTTTAAAGAGAAAGAGGGTAAGAGTGAGAGAGAAAGAATAACTTTATTCACTTTTTAATGTTTTTTTCCCCACCACTTACTTGCATGTGTGGTGCTGGGGATCCTATCTGGGTCCTTACACATGCCAGGCGAGCATTCTACCACTGAACACCTCTCAAGGCCCCCTTTTAATTTATTTTAAAATGAATTTGAACACAATTTATACTGGTCATGGTGGTGCAACCCTGTGATCCCAGTGACTTGAGAGGCTGAAGCAGAAGGATCTCAAGGTCAAGGTCTAGGGATATAGCTCTGTGACAGAGCACCCCTGCGTTCAATCCCTAGTACTGTGAAAAGGATTATAATTTATGGAAGCATAATTTATCTTTTTCCAGTGGCTTGAAAAGCCACTGCTAGCATAACTTAAGATGTGCATCCACTTAAATGTGTTCCTTTACCTCTTTTTAGGGTGCTTCTGAAAGACAAAATCAATAGGCTAGATACAGATATAGACAGATATGGATATAGAATTTAGGATTTATTAGGAGATTGTTTCACCTGACTATGGAGGCCAAGATGCAATTAGCGTGAGCAGTAGGGCTTGGCGCAAGTCTAAGAGAATTGGAACCCAAGAAGGCTAATGTGTGATCTCGGTCTGAGAAATTGGAGGGTGCCTAGTCTAAGCCCCAGTGCCAGACAGCCTGGGGTTCTGATGTGCAAGGCAGGACAAGGAGAGTGTCCAAGCTCCAGAGGTAGAAAATCCTTTATCCGCATATTTATTTATTTTTTCTGTTGTTGTTCTATCCAGGCCACCAGTTGAGTGTATAGTGCCCACACAGCCACCCCCCACCTGCCAGTTTCCCCTGAAAACACCCTTATAAACATACCCAGAAGTAACCCTTCACCGGTTCCCTGTGTATTCTTTATTCCAATCATCTCCTATTGGAATTATTGTCTTTATAATTCATTTTGACATTTATAGGGCAGTTTCCTTCTTTAGTCTTTACATGTTTTTTAGCATTGCCAAAGCATTTATTTTTTTCAGTTAAACTCTAGAATAGTTTTGTCAGAATTCTGAAAAAAATTCCTATTTGGACATTTATTGGAATTAATTTGAATGTGTAGACAACTTAGTGTCTAATTTATATATTTACAGTGTGATCTTTTCCTCCTCCCCAAACTTGTTTTGTTTTCTATTTAATAAATTTTCTTATGCCACTCAATAAAACTGTATGGATTTTGAAAATATATGGCTTGTCCATTTCTTAGTATTACTAAATATTCTATTTTAAAATTACTATTGTCAATAGAATAATTGATCTTGTTCTATTAATTCGTATGTTCAACAATGTATTGATTGAAAAATGTTTGATGATAACTAAACAGGTCAAGCATTTGCTAGCTTCTGGGGAAAATCTTATGAACAAGGGAGACATGATTGTTTCCCTAAAGAAGATTATAATGTAATGGAGGAGACAAAAAATTGTAATAGTGTTGCATTATATTTGATACACAGTGAAATTATTCTTATTGTGCATTAATGTGGTAAAGTTAGTGAACTATCTTTTTTTTTTCTATTGATTCCCTTGGATTATCCAGTTGACAGACAAAAACGCAGAGCCCAACTATGCTGGGGTAATGCGATATGTTTCTGAGACATCAAAGAAGACTCCAGAGATGGAATATGAGACACAGGTTTATTGAGAAATGCTTATGGAAGATCCAGTGGCAATGGGCTGGACAGGGGCTTCACCAGAAGGTCCAGTGGCAATGGACTGAACAGGGGCATGTCTGTTTCACATGGTGCTTCTGGTTCTTCTCCAGAAAATAGCACCCCGTTCCCTCACCATGCTATGTCCCGAGGTGGTTGGATGAAAGAACATGTTCCTCTCCACAGTGTTCTGACCTATGCCAGTTATTACAGGGAGGATATTTATAAGTTAGGTTACAGAAACAGTATTGCAATTTTCTTTGTCCCTTTGTATGACGAGCATCCCAAGAAACTTGGTATGCATTCAGTGAACAGTTTCTAGAACACTAACAAACCCTGATTCCCAGCATACATGAGCGAAAGCATCCAGATAGTATGTATCTGGGCATTTGGGCCCAGACTTGCTTTCATGTTTCCTTTGACTTGGCTAGGTTTTTGGGAACAGGGAGGATCACTTCGAGGTCATTTACTGTCCTTTTCTTCATAGATGACACAAATGCTTTCTTGGCACGTACTACTTAAGTAATGTTGCAGCTCTTTACATAACAAGTTTGCTTTAAAAAAAACAAATAGGTCTTTACGACAGTTACAAGTAACCTCAATAATAATGAACTAATACCTAGTGTTTTTCAGCCTTTATAAATAAATACCACTAACTTTCACTTTTTTTGGTACCAGGGATTGAACCCAGGGCAATAAACCACTGAGTCCCATCCCCAGGATCTTACTAAGCTGCTTAGGGCCTCGCAAACATTTTTTGAATCTTTGTAGAGTATATCTAAAAGTAGAATAAAAGGGAAAGCCTAAACTTCATGATCAGATACATTTATCTTCACTAGTTACATTTCTAACCCATTGGGTTCTCCCAAGTTTGTGGATGTAAATTCACAAAGCCTCAAACATCATCACAGAATGAGACAGAGAAGGAGAAGCCACAGTTCTCTGAGTTAGACATACTGGTCAGTATGTCCCCAGTGAGAATAAGTTCATTCTGAGTGATAAGGTGACTGTAGAAGAACTGAAAGATTGAATTGAAATGAGGACCTTGGTCCAAGGTACTGGTGCACACAAGTTATCCTAGTGACCTGGGAGTCTGAGGAAGGAGGACCAAGTTCAAAGCCAACCTCTGCAACTTAGCAAGGCCTTAAACAACTCAGAGAGAACATGTCTCAACATAAAATCCAAAAGGGCTGGAAATGTAGCTCAGTGGTTAAGCACTGGGTTCAATGGCTGGTGTCAAAAAAAAAAAAAAAAAAGAAGAGAAAAGAAAAAAACAAAAGAAATGAGGACCATGGACCTGAGATACTCAATTTTACTATGAATATAAACCTGGAGATCTCAGACAGATCTACTATACTCTCTTTTCAGATTTTATGATAAGCAAAGCTATTTATGTATAGGATAAGCAAAGCTATTATGTATAGAAGGAAAAACCATAACAAAACTTTGATTTATTTTGAGGTAATATATTATCTGGCTTGTATGTTGCATTTTAAATCTCCTGATGTTCTGCCTGAAATTATTGTCAGGTTAGTTACAGAAATTCTCTGTCCAAATTTATATCTTCTTTGTGCGTGTGTGTGTGTGTGTGTGTGTGTGTGAATTACAAACAGCTTTTTTGTGATTTTTATGAGAACATTTCTGGATAAGTTTTGCCTTTTTATTTTCTTTCTTATTTCTGTACTATACTAGCCTGTTTAGTAGTAACTGAAGTTTCAGCAGATGGAGAAGCTAATGATGATTACACCTTCAGTTTTCTGAGCCAGAGGTGATCTTCCCAGGGAAAAGTCAACAGTGGAGTGGGAGTCATGCCTTCGAGTTCTGAGTGTGTTCTTGATAGGGTCTTTGAAGCTCAGGAGCTTGAAAAGGGATAAATGTTATTTTGAGTTTTTTAAAAAATGTACTGAACTAGATTAGTTATGAGATAAAGTTTCATTCCAGACAATGACTACCCATCTTAGTTGATGTTTTACATTATGGACCCCATGAAAGATTTCCTTCCTAGAAGTCTCGTGGTTGATTCAAAGTTCTGTGCAGGAGGAAAGTTGAGCCAGCACAGATCTGCAGTTTCATCTTTTCCTGAAACTCACCGATTATTTAAGAAGTTCAACAGTTTCCACTCCTCTAAATTTATGACAAGGGAATGTGAGGCCAAGAATGCATTCGGTGGGGCAGGGTGTAGAGTCCTGGCTGGGGTGATGACTGGTTAAATAGAAGTGACCTTGGAGGATATATTGAAGAATCTGTCCTTTGTTGAAACTCTGTGCATATATTCACAACAATTTAATCTGGGCTGCCCTGGGACTCTGTCAGTCAGATGAGCAAACTGGGACGGTATCTGTTCCATTCCAGCAAGCATCTAAGCTAACTTGTGACCCTACTTGATACTCTTGTGGTGTTTCTAGATTGATGGGAATGTTATGATCCAGAAACATGTTGGCATCACAGTGGTAGTGTACAAAGCAAACTTTTAAAAAAAATTTTGGTACTGGGTATTTAACCCAGGAGTGCTTTACCACTGAGTCACATCTCCAGCACTTTTTATTTTTTATTTTGAGACAGGGTCTTACCAAGTTGCTGAGGGCCTTGCTAAATTGCTGAGGCTGGCCTCAAACTTCTGATCCTCCTGACTCAGTCTCATAAGTCACTGGTATTACAGGTATATACTACCATGCCCTTAGAAAGTGAACTTTTGACATCTTGTATCAGGTCTCCAGCTGTCTGTCATAGGGATTCATCTCATGTTAATTAGCCTGTAAGATTATTAAAGTTCCAGTAGTTGAGCAAATCACTTAATGTGCACTGGCCACTCTGCTACTTTAACATAAGATTGTTGAGAGAGAGAGAGAGAGAGAGAGAGAAAGAAAGAGTGAATCAGTTTCATTTATTTTTTTCATCTGGTCTTTGTTTCTCCAACACTTATTTGTATACGTGGTGCTGGGGATTGAACCTGGGTCCTTGCACATGCTAGGCTGGTGCTCCAACTGCTGAGCCACGACTCCAGGCCCTATCAAGATATTAGTAAGAAAGAATTACGTTCTGCAGCAGCAGGTCCTGGGCACTTTGTATATAGAATTTTGTTATGTTCATTATATCTATGTGGAGGGAAAAAAGAATAGATCAAATTCTAGATTGGCATTATGAACTGTATAATACTAGTAATAAAATGTGTTAGGATGAAATAAAATTGATTTTTTCCTATGAGTTATGCTGGATTAAATTTCAGACTATTTTTAATACTTCTGAACACACTTTTAGGATGACTGGAAGAAGAAAGAAAATTTTCAGTTGTGCAGGAAAAATATTTTATGGGAATGGACTCAGAGTAAGTTATGGGAAATTCAGCCACATAGATGACTTTTAAATGCTTTAGGATATAGTTGTATTCTTCAAATGTACTTCAGTGTGGAAGGTCAACAACTAACAATGTAGAATGTGGAAATATATTTTTTTCTTTTTTTATTAGTGCATTATAGTTATACATAATATTGGTGTTCATTTTGACACAATTGTACAAGCAGGCAATATAGTTTGCTCCAATTTAGTCCCCAGTACAGAAAATCAGTGTCACTGGCATAGAAGGAAGGAGAAAGAAATGAAATCATGAGATATTTCTGAGTAAGAACAGGAAAACTTAAGAACCAATTAATAAAAAGAAGCATAGATAATACCTTGGTCTTTTACTTCAAGTTTTTTTTGGGGGGTGGGTGTGAAACTTTATGTTGAAGTCAGGCCAATTTTTTACAGTCCTTTTTAAAGTCCATACTAACCTATGGTTCCTTGGCTCGCTCTCTCTTTGATCCCTGTTTTGAATATTTGTGCTTTTTTATATTTTGCCCAAGATTTTGGCTGAAGCTGTCATCCAGGAAGCCTTTCTGATTATTCTGATACTCAAATATACATTAATCTCTCTCTGTAGCTTTTTTTGACAGCCAAATTATCAGTGAATTTCAAGATATCTAGTATTATTTCCCAAGTGTCAAACAGTTTTCCAACTGTATTATACAAGTCTTGAGAAAAGACAGTGATTTGGGTAGCCAATGATATAATAATTATACAAACAACTCCATTCAATATTTGTTGAGTGTATTTTTAATTACACCATTAATACAGGATATTTTCTCCTGGTATAAAATAAAATCTTACACTTAAGGTTTAATTTCCTTTGACCATAACTCCTAACCTTAATCGTGTTCCTTCTCACTTGTATTCACAAGGAGTAATTTACAATTATCAGATTGGTATATATCCTTGCAGACTTTTTTTCTGTATTTTTGTATAATACATATGTACCCATGTAAAATACATGTAATATTGTTTTGAGAATCTTTCAAATACAAATTGTTTCATACAGTACATATAGCTATTGTTTTTTAAGATTGTCTTAATGTGGGTGCAGTGGCACATGCCTGTAATCCTAGCAGCTCAGGAAGTTGAGGCAGGAGGACCTCAAGTTCAAAACCAGCCTCAGCAACTTAGTTAGCCCCTAAGTAACTTAGTGAGACCATGTCTCAAAAATAAAAAAATAAAAAAGGGCTGGAGATGAGGCTCAATTGCCTCTGGGTAAAATCCCTGGTACAAAAAAAAAGGGAAAAAGAGAAAGAATACATCTTAAAAGTCTTCCTATGTAGGTAGAAATAAGCCTCATTTATCTTAACTGCTGTCTAAAAGCCTATAGAATGCATATTATTTGTCTAGCCATTCTATAATTAAGTGGTTTATAATTATTTTCCATTGCAAGGTTTTATTTTTTAAAGAGACAGGAAAAGAGAATCAATTTTTGTTTTTTCATCGGTTTTTAGTTTTTTCAATAGTTAGTTCTGTATGTAGTGCTTAAAACTGGGTCCTTGCACATGCCAGGCAAATGCTCTACTGAGGACTCACGGCTCCAGCCCCTCCTATTACAAAGTTCTTTTTTTTTAATTTTAGATTTTTTTTTTTTAAAGATAGACAGACAGTTGGGGAGGGGGGAGAGAATAAATTTTTATTCAGTTTTTCACATGGCTTTCATTGTTCTAGCCCTTCATTATTTATGTGGTGCTGGGGTTTGAACCCACATATTCTTGCATGCCAAGCAAGTGTCATAATCGCTGAGCCACCACTCCAAATGCTATAACAAAGTTTTAATGAATGTTGTGTAATATGTTTCTTTGTGTGCATTTTTCCAATCTGTGCCAAATCAAGAAAACAGATATCACTTTATTCATTCATCCATTCATTTATTTAGGGTACTGGTGGTTGAACTCAGGGCCTTGTGTGTACACTTTGGTTACGTAAAGAGAAAGTACTAAGGAAATTAGTTAAAAGGGATTATAAAGGCAAAAAAGAACACTGAGGTAACATAAAGGTAATCACTGCACACAGCAGCTACCATTTGTAGAGAGCTATGAAAAGAAGTAAGGAAGAAGAGGTTGGGATAATTAGAGCTGAGAAGCTTGGAGGTGGTCGTTGAAAAGTTCAGTTCAGTGATGTCCTCTGAAGCTCAAAGAAGGGCACAGTGCTTTAGATAGCTGATGTCTTAAGAATTATACAAATAACTCCATTTAATTCTCCTGAGTTGCTGAGATTACAGTTCTGTGTTACTATGCCTGGCTTGAGTTTATTTTTTAATTACACAACTAATACATGAATATATGCTTCTGTAAAATAAAATCTTATGGTATTGGGCCTCAAAGTCCTGAAAAGAGGGCATCATTGGCTCTTATGGGCTTAGGGGAGGAGGGGTGCAATGGAGCTAATACTGAGACCTTTGAGGACAGTGCCTCCTGGATGCTATTGGTTCCTCTGAGGAGTGCAATGAGACCCATTTAGTGATTGTTGGAGAAAAGATAAGAGAATAAAACTGCTTGCTAAAGCAATTACTGCTATTAGGGTAAAGGGATGCAATTGGAATGATGCTAACAATGGAGCAAGGCCCTTGTCCTTCCTCTTGCCTTCCAGTCTTTCTCCAGTGCTCCATCTTGATGGATTCTAATGGGAAGCTAGATGAAGAAAAGATAAATAGTTTGCAGATCTGCATCATTATGAAGTGGAAAGGTGAGTGTGGACAGGAGAGGCAATATGGACCACCCACGTGTTTATGATTTTCTAGGGTGATTCTGAGAAGCAAAATTAGTAAATTACAGGTTCTCTACATTTTACATTTTAATGGTGACTGCCATACTACCTTCTTTTCTAAAAACTGCACATAACATTTTGATATGGAAAAAATAAAATGATTTAAAGAGAATATTGTCTAGAGCAGTCCTCAAAAATTTAAAAGAATGGAAATCTTAGCCGGATGTGGTGGTGGACGCCTCTAATCCCAGAGGCTCAGAAGGCTGAGGAAGAAGAATTGCAAATTCAAGGTCAGGGCCTCGTTAAGCAACTTAACGAGACCCTATCTCAAAATAAAAAATAAAAAGGGCTGGGGATGTGGCTCAGTGGTTAGGTGCTCCTGGATTCAATTCCATGTACTGAAAAAAAAAAAAAAAAGAAAAATCGCCAAAACCCGCAAACAAGGAATGTGAATCTTGTTAGAATTCAGAATCTGATTCACTAGTTCCGAGACGGGCTTGAGAATGTTTTCCTAACAAATGCACAGGTGATGTCAATGACTGCATCACTTTAAAAACATTGCACCTTTCCTTCCTTTGCATAGACACTACCGTATCATATTTTTTCGCATTATTTATTGGTCATTATAGTTGTGCTACCACATCATTTTGGTGCTACCTTGTGTGAAACTAATTCTCTGACACAGCTCAATTTCTTATCCGTTAGGCAGGGAAAACTCTACCCTGTGAAAGCGTGGAAGACAGGATTTGGTGCGGCGGGTCCAATGCCTGGCTTCCTATTGGCCAGTCGTGACGTCACGCAGACAGGCGGGGCTTTCATTGTGACGTCTACGGCGGCGGTTGGTCCGGGACTCAGCAGGGAGCGGAAGTAGTACGGCAGGAGGGCGGGGTGGGTGGCGGAAGGGGAGGGCCGGGGGAGTTGTTACTGTAAGCCCTCTTCCGGCACAGGAGACCGGAAGTTGTGGCCCGGTAGTGTCAACCTCGGGGTTGCAGATTGAGAGTGCGGCGGCTACCGTGACCATGGGCGGGAAGAACAAGCAGCGGACCAAGGGGAACCTGAGGGTGAGTGCGGTATGGCCTGGCTGACTGGAAGCCCGCGCCTCGCCGTCCGTGGCTCCGCCGGGCGCGCAGCCTGAGGGTGTCTGGAGCGTGGCTGTGGGGAGGCGTGTGTTTCCGTGTCGAGTGTGACCTCTCTGTTGTGAGTCCCCGAGGGAGGGATGGGCTGTCGTTGAGCAGATTGGGGAATTGTGAGAGAAAAGAAAAGACGTTCCAGGCTCGAGCGTGCACACTTTTCACTAGGAAATGGTTGGTTGTCAGCCTCAGCTGGAAGCTTACCTGGCAGAGGTATCGGGCGGCGGGGCGGGGGCTGGGAGTGGAGGACTTGGGTGGGAGGAAGTTACCTTGAGCTTGGCTGGGTGCGCGGGGCACCTGGGACCGTGTCCTTCCTGTGCTCCGAAGCCTCAAGCCTCGGGGTAAAGGCCCCTGGCCTTAGGTGTTATACAGCGTTAATGGGCGGCTTCTTGCCGTCTTCCCACGCGGGCCCGTCCTCAGCTCCCTTCTCTTCGCTCGCTTCATCCAGCTGCACTGACCTCGCTGTGCCTTGGCCTTGCCTGGCGGGCTCCCAGCGCTCTTCTGTTAGCTGGCTCCAAATTTACCAGTAGACATGTCAGGGAAGTCTCCCTTGTCACCCCATTTTAAATTTAAGTAGCGGCCCCCTGAACCCCGTTTTCCTACTTTATTTTACTCCTTTTAATTTATGACTTTTGACATACGATGTAATTTACTGACCTGCTTGCGAGGATGTAAATATTTTGAAAGCAGTTTTTTTTTTTAAATATATGCTGCTTCTGCTGCTCTTATCTAAGGGATGTCGTAATGGACCTTTTTATGACCCGGCATGTGTTATGTCCGATTTTATGGGACGGCCCCTTTTGTTTCGGATAATTCTGGTGGTTTCAGTCCTGCATTTTCTTAGATCTGTCACAATCTGTTTTGCAAGATAATATCAACAATTGTAGTAACTTTAAGGACTTTGTTAAGCGCTCTTACTTGGATTCTCACTTAATGTTTTATCATGTGTTTTAAAAATTTACCAGCATTTTATTTTTGAAAAGTTCTTAATATGAGCAAAAGTTGCAAGAATATTAGATTGACAATTCGTACGTGCTTTACCTGGATTCACCAGCTGTTAATATTTGATCACATTTGCTTTTTTTCTCAATTTATGTATCTTGCTGAACCTTACGAGAATTGTAGAAACTGGGTCCCTTAACTCTTGAGTACTTTAGGATGTATTTTCTAAAAACAATGCCTTTCTTCTACCTAATCAACAGCGATTATAATATGTATACATTTTAACTTTGGTGCAGTACTCTTAATAAGTGGCCTTATGTTCATAGTTGTGTACTCATCTCAGTAATGTTCTCTATAATCTATTTTTATTTACTTTTTAAAAGATATATCATTTGAAAAACACTTGAGATATCCAGTCATGGATCACTTACTCTAGTTATCATTTAGTTCCCTTTGATCTAGACAGTTTTGCCAGTGGTTTTTTCCCCCTGGGGGGATGTCTTTTATGACATAACTTGGAAGAGTCTGGGCAAATATTTTTGTTTAATTTAGATTTATCTCATTGTTTCCTTATAATTTGATTCAGGTTAAACCATTTTTTGATAGAAATCCTTCATAGATGATGGATCGTCTTCACTGCGTCTCACCAGTGTTGCTTTATTAGTGCTATGTGTTTTATCTCTTGGTTAAGGTGGTATCCTCCACTGTAAAGTTATTTTTTTCCATTGGCTAATAGCAAATATGAATAGTGGTAGTCTGAGACTGAATATACTATTTTACAAACTTCACCAATAGTTTTAGCATTTTTTGACAGTACTTGCTGAAATGTGTTAATCCTGTGGTTGTTTAACACTTATATTTGATGTTGACAGTGATATAAATAATGGGTTAGCTACTCCTATCTCATTTTAAAGATGATAGAACTGAGGCTTATAGACATTAAGTTGCCTAAGCTTATGTAGCCAGGAAATTGCAGAGTTGAGATTTGAACTTTAGAGTGATATTCATTCAACAGAAAATTGAGTACTGGATGCCCTATATGCTAAGATGGTAGAAAAATGTCTTGCTGTTCTTGAACTGTTAGTTTAATGATAGAGACAAATAGATGTGATAATGTATTAAATAATTGTAATGTAGGTATAGAGAACAGAAAAGACTGGTGAGTAACCTGAGGACGACAAATAATGTAAATATGTTTTTTTGAAGGATGAATAGAAGTTTGTCAGGCATTGAAAAGGAAGGGTTTTCAGTTAGAAAGAAAGGATTATATAAAGATTGAATTATGAAAGGGCATATGACATATCCAAGAAATCGTCAATTCAATTTGGAACTGGAACATGAATGAGGGTAGCAAAATTGGGAGAAAGGAGAGTTGGGGGAACAAGGTAAAGAAAGTGATGAAAAATCGTGTAAGACTTCTTTAGTTTGGTCTTTAAACTGTAGACTAAGGGTTGCTACCTCAAATACCTGCAGAAGCCAGGCACTAAAGAATGTGGACAAAAAAGTAGGCACAGTATAAGAAAAATTAACTGCCAGATATAGAATCAACATTCTTAATTTTGATTGAACTATGGGTATAAGTATCCAACCTACAAAGATCACAATAATAACTGTAGTTTAAATTCAAATAGACATGAGTAAAAAACAATTAGTACATTAAAATAATTTACTTTTAAAATGGAAACTGAAAATCTGATATCTTTTCTTCTTCCCCTAGTAATTGTTGTCAGTTTTGGTATTTCAAGTTAGTTTGGAATATACCTTGACTCCTTGAATAGTAATTAGTTTTATATTGTTAAAATTAAAACTGTTTACAAATGAAATTATAGGTAATAATCTGATAGTCTAATGTAGTCATATTTAGTTTTCAGAATTGTATTATAATTCACTGATATCCTTTTAGTTCTTTATTCATGTACCACTATTGAGAAATCTTAACTGACTGAATAATGTTAATTTTAATAAAGTTTCAACATGGAGATTCGTTTTTGGAATTAGTCTTAAAGACTGCATTTTGAAAAGAAAAATGTTATTCAGGCCATGATTTTTCTGATTACTCAGTTCAGATTGTAGAGGATACTAGATTATTCCTTGTCAAATGAGTTTCCCAAACTTGATTTTGCTAGATGTGAGTTGTTTGCCTCACACATTTGGTTAACCCTTACTTCCTCATAGAGAAGTAAGAAGTATGAGTATAGATGATTTAATGTCCAGTGTAATGCCATTATGGTGGTTGAACTGAGGCATTTTACCCTTGGATGACAATGAATATAATTCTTTTTTTTTTTTCTTTTTTTAAAGAGAGGGACAGAGAGAGAGAAGAGAGGCTGAGGCAGGAGGATCACAAGTTTGTCTAGCCTCAGCAACTTGGTGAGACTCTGTCTCAAAGTAAAAAATAAAAAGGACTGGGGATGTGGCTCAGTGGTTAAGCACTCCTATGTTAGATCCCCAGTACCAAAATAAATAAATGAATGGTTGAATGAAAAGATCATACACATTTATTAGTTAATTTTATATCATTGAATGTGCAGGCATATGTGAATAAAGGCTATTTATGTGAAAGTCTGACAAAATATTTCACAAAATAATAGTTATGAAAATCTTACCATATGTGATACATTCTGGTTTTTAAAATTTTATTCCATTTCTTTACATTTTTCTCATGACCCATTATGTTGATAAACCTGAGCCACTAATGAACTACATCCACAGTTTCAAAAACATTGTTCTAATGTTTAGGAAATCGTGAAATACTGGTAGCTTGTAGGATCATTATTGATAAATTCTTGGTGACCGAAATATTCATTTTGGGGGAAGTATTTCAATAGATGAAATCTTAGGCTAGGAGAGAAAAAGTACTCAAAAAATGTTTGTTCTTCTGAGAATTGTCAAGGAATTATGGAATTAAAATTTGAACTCTTCTTGATTTTTTTTTCTCCCCATTTTCTTACCAGCCTTCAAACAGTGGCCGAGCTGCAGAACTCCTTGCTAAAGAAAAGGGAACAGTGCCTGGATTTATTGGTTTTGGAACATCTCAGAGTGACCTAGGCTATGTTCCTGCAATTCAAGGAGCCGAAGAAATAGATAGTCTCGTAGATTCTGATTTTCGAATGGTGCTTCGGAAACTTTCTAAGAAAGATGTCACAACAAAATTAAAAGCAAGTTTTCTTTTTTTCATAAAATGGTCAAAAATACCTTTTTGTTGAAACAAATGTCATTAGCATATTCAGTGTGAAAAAGAAATTAATTCTTTTACATTTGTACTTTTTTCTGGCATATAGACAAATTTAGTTAACACCTCTGGGTTATAAATTAGTTTGTTACTCTGAAACATTTTAAGCCGTTGGAATTCTTTTTGTATGTTTTTTTTCTCATTAGGGAATGTAATTTTCTCTTTTATATTAAAATGGGGTCTCACTCTATGGCCTAGATTGATCTGGAGCTTCTAGTTTTAAGTGATCCTCCCACCTTAGCCTTCTGGGATTATAGATGTGTACTGTACCATTGTACCCAACTCAGCTCTATGATTTTTTTTTAATTTTTTTTTTTTTAATTTTTGAAGAGAGAGGGACAGTTAAAGAGAAAGAGAATATCAATTTTATTTGGTTTTTCATGTGGCTTTTGTAGCTCCAACACTTAGTTGTGTATGTGGTGCTGGCGTTCAAACCATTTGAACCCGAGTCCTTGCCCATGCCAGGCAAGCGGTGTAACAGCTGAGTCACTGCTGCAGCCCCTTAAAATTTTTTTTTTTTTGTTCTCTCTTTCTTTTTTGTGGTACTGGGAATTGAACACAGGACCTTGCACATGCTAGTCAAGTGCTCTACCACTAAGCTACATCCCCAGTCCCCTAAATGGGTTGGTTTGTTTGTATAATTTTTTTTTTTTTTTAAAGAGAGGAGGGAGAGAGAGAATCAATTTTTATTGAATTTTTCGCATGGCTTTGGTTGCTCTGACACTTACTTGTGTACGTGGTGCTGGGGTTTGAACCCGTGTACTTGTGCATGCTGAACAAGCTCTGTAACCACTGAGCCACTGCTCCAGCCCCTGTTTTTATAATTTTTTAAAAAGCAGCTAGTTTCTGCTATTTTAGATTGTCAAATAACTGAATATTAATCCCATGTGACACAAACAGAAATAATGTATTCTCCCATTACATAAAATAGACTAAGCTTTCAGAGCAGAATATATATAATCAATAACCATCATTATGACTGTTAATTTCTAATGATGTTAATGACTTACTTTTAGGCCATGCAGGAGTTTGGAACCATGTGTACAGAGAGAGACACAGAAATTGTAAAAGGAGTTCTTCCATATTGGCCAAGAATTTTCTGTAAAATTTCACTTGTAAGTATTATGACTTTACTAGTTTCTTTCTTTTCACATATTTTTGGGGTGAAATCATGGTGGCTCTCAAATTTAAGTGATTCATTGTTGGTGAGGGTTGTGACATTTTAGGATTGTTATGCAGATTAGATTGTGTTGGTTTGAAAGAGTGTTCAGAGAGTCTGTATTTTCAGAAATTAGGTCATTACCAGAGAATTACCCAGGCAGTTGCCAGTCATAACAAATTTTGGCAATTATTTTATTCCTTTGTGTATTTGCTGCCAAAGGAGGAGAAAATTGTGCAGTCAGTGCCCAGCTTCGAACCTGTCTTGAATACAGTATTAATCTTACTGAGGAAGGGGAAAAATGAAAAATTAATGAATTATTTTATATAATATCTGATTTTTAAAAATGTCCTAATTCTCAATATTTCAAAATAATTTCTCTGTTGTCATTCTGGGGATCGAACTCAGGGCCTTATGCATACAAAGCGTGCATTTTAACCATGAGCTGTATCAATTTTAGTTTAGCTCTTTATTCAGGTCAATTCTTAGTAATGGGTCGTTATAGCATATATAGAAATGTCTGCATTTATATTTATTTTAAAGTCATGCTTATATTTTCATTAGGATCATGACCGACGAGTTCGAGAAGCCACACAGCAAGCTTTTGAAAAACTTATCCTAAAAGTAAAGAAACACTTGGCTCCCTACTTAAAAAGTTTAATGGGTTATTGGCTAATGGCCCAGTGTGATACATACACACCAGCCGCGTGTGCCGCAAAAGATGCATTTGAAGCAGCTTTCCCTCCAAGCAAGCAACCTGAAGCCATAGCATTTTGTAAGGATGAAATTACAAGTGTAAGTTTTTGGAATCTTTCTTTTTTCTTAAGTATTTAAGGTATATACAATGGCAGTTCTCTTACCTGTTGTTGTATGTGTGTCAAGAAAAAAATTTTATCCTTTACACTGTCAAGGTAATCAACATAGAGGACTTTCATGACATCAAAGGGTATGGAGTTTCCCTTCATCTGTTGAGTGTCCCTAATTTAATTTTTGTTGGGGGCTTGAAAAAGAATTGGTGGTAAACAACTCTGAGGGGTCCAGCTGGCTTGTAATTAGCAAATTGCCTGACCGCATGACTAAGCTATTTGGCCACTCATTTGTTACAATGGGATAAACGTGTTTGCACTGTACCCCTATTGGTTGTTGTAATGGATAAATAGAGTAGCGACTAGTCAAGCAGGGAAGCAGCCCTGTCCTGAAGGAAGAAAGCACAGAAGCAGTCAGAAGAAGAAGCATGGAAGAAGCATAGACGCATGAGAGCAGAGAAGCAGTCAGAGAAGAAGAAGCAGTCAGAGATGGAAGAAGCAGTCAGGAGGAAAGCAGAGAAGCATAGAGTCAGAGAAGCAGAAGCACAGAAGTATAGAACCAGCGAAGAAGCAGCAGCAGCAGAGACGGCGGAGAGATCAGTAGCGGTAGAAGATGCAGTCAAACGCTGAATGAGAGCCATCCGGTTCCTGCCGGCAGGGACCGGACAAATTTTGTTCTGATACTGTCTTCCTGGACGTAGCTTTGAATGCCACAAGTTGAGGGCTCAGTCCCCCAGACTGCCCCCTTTTCAGATACAATTACAAGTCTGGGCCTTTGGAACTTCTGAGTTAAAAATTGGGGTTTCTACAGCTCTCTCCTTAATTTGCTAGAGTGGCTTACAGAACTGAGAGAAATGCTATACCATATTTACTGATTTATTATAAAGAGTAGTTTAAATGATACAGGACAATGAGTCTCCGGATCAAGAGAAATACAAAGGGTGAGTCTGAAAGTCCTGAGCACTGGAGTTTCCATCTCTGTGGAATTGAGGTGTCCTACCCTCTTGGCATGTAAATGAGTACTTGTTTGACTTCCTGTTTGCCTGCACATGTTCAACAGTCCAGAAGCTCCCAAACCCTGCCTGTTTTGAGTTTTTATGAAAATTAAATTGCATGGGTAACTATCAATATGTGATTGAACAAAAAGGGAATAAGCTAAAGCGAATAGCAGGTCCTGTCTGCTTCAGTGTTCTTCTGGTAGTCTTTTTCTCCATGGTATGGGACAGGACTGAGGGTGCTTTATGACTCAGTATTGGACAAGGATAGGTCAGGGAATTTCTTTATCTCAGCACCAACTGGCAGTCTTCCTGCCTCAGCTACCTGGGTAACTGGCATTATGTGTGTGTACCACTACATCTGGCAGAAAATGACTTTTGAGGCAATTAATTTGGCTGTTTATAGGCCTTTCTAAAAGTTTTGTTTTTGGTTTCATTATGGATAGATAACTGATCACATGTGGATTATTTTCTCCATTTTATTTTCCTGTTAGTTGTCTCTGTCATATTCACTATAGCTATTGGGTTTATACTTTCCCAGGTTCAAAGCCAATTTGTTATAGAGACATTAGGAAAATGAAGATCAGAGTATCAGCCTTATAGTTGGATGTGGTGGCAAATGCCTATAATCCTAGTAATTTGGGAGGCTAGGCCTGGAGGATTGCAAGTTCTATTCCAGCCTCATGAATTTAGCAAGGCTCTATGCAACTTAGAAAAAGCCTGGCTCAAAGTAAAAAAAAAAAAAAAAAAAAAAGGGGGTTGGGGAGGCTGGGCATGGGCTGCACACACCTGTCATCCCAGAATTAGAGGGCTGAGGCAAGGAGGAGGATCACAAGTTCAAAGCCAGCGTTAGCAACTTAGCAAGGCCTTAAGCAACTTAGTGAGAACCTTGTCGAAAAATAGAATATAAAAAGGGTTAGGGATACAGCTCAGTGGTTAAGCACCCCTGGGTTCAATCCCTGGTACCAAAAAGAAGAAAGGATGGGTGGTGGCTTGAGATGTAGCTCAGTGGTAAAATGCTCTGGGGTTCAATCCTTAGTACCAAAAAAAAAAAATTAATAATATCAGCATTATAAACAGTATAACACAGTTTGGTCTGTTGACCCATGTCATACCATTGGGTTTTGTCATTATTTAAGTATGTGATCTTCGGCAAGTTTCCATGCTTCTATTTCGTAATCTGTAAAGCAGGAATTAATTTTTACTTCATGCCATTGTTGTGAGGAGTAATTTAGTTTATGCTCAAAATATGCCTAAAGCAATATCTGGCATATGGAAAAGCTCAATAAATGTTAGCTGTTAAATAGTGCGGGTAAAGTTAACACTTGTGAACAGTGGATTCCCCAGTACTGCACTCCAGAAGTAGGCAGACTTACCCAACAGTTGAAAACTTTAGACCTTTCTCTTTGATAGAGTAGAGCATAGTGTGTGGTGTTCTCTCTGGTCATGGAGGCTCCTGGAAGGGAGAGGAAAGCAGAGCCTAATTTCTTTCTGAGATTTACTGATTGATTATTCCACTGCACTGCTGTGTGCCAGAGAAGTAAAGGAACAAGTGACCAGAAATATTTAAGGGAAAATTTCTCTTGATGGGAACTAGAGATGGAGGGAAGAAGTACCCTGTCCTCCAAACTTGGGGATCAATAGGAAAAGAACAATGGTAATATTCAAACCTTTTAGTTTTGCTACTTAATTTTGCTGTTAGGTAAGATGGAGTTTATGGGATTTAAAAAAATGAACTTTACTGTCTCTGTTCTCTGTTTACCATTGACAATTCAATAAAATCTCAAGCTTCTGGTATATTTCTCTATTTTTAGGTGCTGCAAGACCATCTTCTAAAAGAAACACCTGATACACTCAGTGACCCACAGTAAGTTATATTGCTTGTGTGTAACTTATGTTAAGAATTTGTTATCATAGATAACCAGATAAAATTTCAATATAACATTTTTGAAAAGAAGGAATTCTAAATGCAGAGATGAAATACTTAATTTTTTGCTGTATACTGGATGCTGAAGTAAGTGCTTTTACTTGCAAGTTCTCTTGCTATTTAAATTGAATTATCTGGGAGATGCACATTTAGTTTTATTAGAAAGAGATATTTGTAGTTTTTTTTTTTTTACATTAATCTTCTGACAGTCATAGCAGGAACTATTTTAAGATTTGGTTGAAAATAGTTGAAGAAACTATAAGTAGTTCTATTGAAAGAGTAGTAAAATGTTTTATTTACTTTGTTGTTTTTTCTTTTGGTGGTATTGGGAATTAAACTCAGGGCCTTATGCATGCTAGAAGGCAAGTACTCTTAGCAGTGAGCTACATTCCTACCCCTTTTATTTTATTTGAAACAGGGACTTGGTAAGTCACCAGGGACTGACCTTGAACTTGTAATCATTCTGCCTCAACCTCTCAGGTAGCTGGGATTATAGACATGTACCATTGTGCCTGGCTGTTTTATTTACTTTTATGTTATCAAATTTAAGGTTGCATAAGGAAATGTAATCAGAGATGCTTTGATATCCATAGTAGAATCCCCCTAATATGTGCTACTGAAAGCAGTGTATTTCCTCACTTATTTCAAGCCATGGCTTTTCATCTCATCTGCTTTCTCTTTGTACTAGTAGTAAAACATGAAATTAAAATGTCTGTGCACATTTTGAGCAGGAATTGGCAAAGAAGAGCAGAAAATAGAATAAAGCAACTTTGGTAGATATTTAATGATAAAGCATTTAAAACAGAAAAGTCAATTGTGAAGTTTGACTTATTCTCAATTCTTAATATATATTTATTTTCTTTCCAAATAAAGAACTGTTCCAGAAGAAGAAAGAGAAGCTAAATTCTACCGAGTTGTAACTTGTTCCTTATTGGCATTAAAGAAATTGCTTTGCCTTTTACCTGATAATGAGCTTGATTCTCTGGAGGAAAAATTTAAGTGTCTTTTATCACAGAATAAGTTTTGGAAATATGGAAAACACAGTGTACCTCAGGTATCTTAAGTTGTTTTTTTTTAAATTTTAAGATGTTTTTCTAATTTTCTTATTTAGAGCATGCTTATACTTTCTTTATATTTAAAATTCTGCAAGCACATTTTCAGAGTAGGTCATTCAGATCTTAAATACCTATTTTATTAGAATGTTATTCTATTTGTTTTCTTTTTCTTCCTTCCTTTTTTTTTTTCCTTTTGGTGCCTAGGAATTAAATCCTAGCAACCCTTTCGCTTGCTAAGCACATTCTTTATCACTGAGCTCCACTCCAGCCCTTTATTTTTGCTTTTTAATTTAGTTTGATCCTCAGGTTCAACCTTGTATTATCATGATCCCTTAAAATAATTTGTGTATGCAGGGCACTTTTCATTTAATTTATTATTTTTTTCTTTTTTGCCTCTATCTCCCTTTCTTCATCTTTACTGGCTGATCCTTGTAATGTTTTTAATGTATGTATTTTGTTTGTGTAGTACATTCTCATTATTCATAGTAGTTTATATACAGTGTCAGAATAAACACTGAATATGTGAATACTGAAGCATTGCCTCCCCAGGAAACACACGTTTTGGTTTCTATGAGCCTCTGGTCACATTTTTAAAAATTGATCCATACAAAACCTTGTGTTTCTGTTTAAAGACACCTTATTGTGTGTGTGTGTGTGTGTGTGTGTGTGTGTTCATGTGCTTGTGCACGTGTGCATATGTGTGCTTGTGTGCATTTGATGAACAGTGAACTCAAGACTGGCAGCACTGGAACTCATGTTTGAGGGAAGCTTATTTAATACATTTTTCTGTAAGATACATCACAGTCTTCTTTCCCTTACACAGTAGATAGCACTTCGGCACTGCACTTGGAAGCACTTGAAAATCATCAACCAAAAGCATAAGAATTTTGAAAGATATGGTAAACAGACTATGAAAAGAATACTTTTATAATTAGAGAACTAAAATAATAAGGGAAGGCATCACTTTGAACACACCTGGGAAAGTACATTTTCAAAATTCTTTTTCATATTTAGATCCTTTGCATATTAGAATTATGTTTTAGTATTCTTTCTTCATTGCATCTGTGGTTTTTGTTGCTCTTATGAAATAGGCTTTTTTAAATTTCATTTTTTATTTTGTTTCTATTAGTATATAGGAAAGCTGTGCTTTAGTATACTATTTTTTTATACAGTTAACTCTTCTAGACTCCTGCTAGTTCTCAAAGTTGTCTTTATAGATTTTTGGAATTTTTTTTCTATCTTGTTATATTGTTGCAATTATAGTTATTTGGGTTCCTTTCTAAGTTTTTTTTCTTGTTTCTTGGTATTGAGTAGGTCCCCTAATATCAAGTTGAGAAGTGGTGAGAGCAGCTTTTTTTGAGTGTTTTTAATTTAATGGAAATAATAGTTCTAGACTTTTTATGTTAAGTACAATGCTTGCTGTAGATTTTATAAGGCTTAAGAATTTCCTTTTATTCTTGGTACCAGGAATTGAACCCAGTGGCACTTAATCACTGAGCCACATCCCCATCCCTTTTTATTTTTTTATTTTGAGACAGAATCTTGTTAAGTTGCTAAGGCTAGCATTGACTTCACAATCCTCCTTCCTCAGCTTCCCAGATCACTGGAATTATAGGCATGTGTGATTGGCTATAATTTCCTTTTTATTTGTAGTTTGCTGAGTGTTTATTTCGTGAATGAATGCTAGAATTTTACACATCATGTCATAATTTTAAAAATATTCTGCTGACTTTGATTTGGTAATGCTTTACGTAAAATGTACATAGATAAAACATTTTGTAGGCTTAGATATGAGTTTGTTTTCAACTCATAAAATATAATATGTATTATATATCTTATGTTCTAAATCTTTGTTTAGATTTGTCTGTATACTTGCTGCTTTGTATCAGAAGGCTTTTTTTTTTTGGTGGTCATTGTTTCATTCTTGTTTTTGAAAGACACTTCACAATTTTTTTTTTGGAAGATATTATTCTACTGTCTTTTGATTTAAATTGTTACTATTGAAGTCAGCTGTCATTCTTACTATGCTTTGGAAGGTGGTTTTTTCCCTCTGGCCACTTTTCAGATTTACTCTTTGTGCTTTTGCAGTTGCATTGGTGTGGATTTCCATTTGAGTATCCATGTTCAGATTTGTTGGGCTTCTTGGATCTGGATTGTGCAATTATTTGGTTCATCTGTTGTGTTTAGATATTTCCTTTGTCTCATTCTCTGTCTTCTTTTCCTTTAGGGTTCTGATTAAATTTATGTTAAGCCCTCTTATTACTATAACCTCTGTGTGTTTTATAATGTTTTCAACTTTTTGTCTCTGCTACTCAAGGATAATTTCTTTTGCTCTTTTTTCCACTTAACTGATTCTGTTTGCATCCAGTCTGCTTGCCTCTGTCCATTCATGATATAACAAAATCTTAAATTGAGTAATTTATTAATAATAGAAATTTATCACAATTTTGGAGGCTGGAAAGTTCAAGATCAAGTCATCATCAGTTTCAGTGTCTGGGGAGGGCTTGCTTTGTGTGCTTCAAAGATGGTACCTTCTACCTGTGCTCTCGCATAGTAGAAGGGACAGAAAAAACAGACTTACTTCCTGGAGCCCATTTATAAGGTCATTAATCCCATTCACAAGGGTGGAACATTTAGGACCTAGTTGCCTCACCTCTTAATGCTATCACCTTGACAAGTTAGTTTGAACATAAGAATTTTGGGAGAACACATTCAGACCATAGCACCACCCTTACACTGTGAATTGAACTTTAGGAATTGTGTTTAGTTCTTTTTCAGATATGCTGAGCTTCTCCCTCCCCACTCTACATAAAAATCCCCTTTTTATGTAGATTTCTTTACCCTTTTATTTCTTCAAATATAATAGGCATTATCATGAAGTTTGTAATGATAATTCTAAGTCTTTAAAATTTTTTTAAAAGAGAGAACAAGAGAGCAATTTTATTTTTAATTTTTCGTGTGGCTTTTGCTGCTCTGAGACTTCATTGTGTACATGGTGCTGGGGTTTGAACTCACACACTTGTGCATGCGGGACAAGTGCTGCAGCCGCTGAGCCACTGCTCCAGACCCTAATTCTAAGTTTTAAAGTCTTATTTCTATACTTTCTTCTTTTCTGCTCATTGTAGTTTTTTATTTATTTGTTTGATACAGTGGATTGAACCCGGAACGCTTTGCCAGAGAGCCACACCTCCCAGCTCTTTTAATATTTTACTTTGATACAGGGTCTTAAACAAGTTGCTTACAGTCTTGCTAAGTTCCTGAGGATGGCCTCGAACTTGCAGTCAGGCACGCATCCCTGTGCCTAGTTTATTTTTTATTTTATTTAATTTATTTATTTATTTGGCTATATTCTAGGTCCCAAATGAAGGGTTCTATAAGGAAAAGGGATTTGTGTTTACTTCAGTCATTAAAAAAATGTTAAATTAATTCTTTATGCCTTTACTTTTGCTGTGGTAATTCCTGATATCTTTTTGGCCATTTGATAACTCTTAAGAAGATCTTAAAAAGTATTTTTTATGGCTATTTAATTAGTGGGAGGGTTTATGTGAATAATCTTATCTGCCACTACCATAAATAAATCTTATCAAACTTTACTAGGTTTTAATTTAATTCAGCTTTCCATTTCTTCTTTTAGATCCGCTCAGCATATTTTGAGTTAGTGTCTGCTTTGTGCCAGCGCATCCCACAGTTAATGAAAGATGAAGCTTCCAAAGTAAGCCCATCTGTTCTACTTAGCATCGATGACAGTGACCCTGTTGTCTGTCCAGCACTCTGGGAAGCTGTACTCTATACACTTACAACTATTGAGGTATGCAAGAGAGGTACATTTAGTGCATTGGGGAATTCTTGTTTCTAGTTATATTTTAGAAATGTTAGAAACCATACGAGAGACATCATCAGATTATAATATATAAAACTTACTGGAAAAAAATGCTTTCTTGGAAATACTTAATCTAAATTTTGTATAAATCCTAAGCTGAATATAAAATGGTTTAGAGATTTTACTTCGTGTTCGGCCAATATTAATCATTTTTAAGCCTGTTTTCAGTATAGTCAGCATACCTGAAGCTTATATTTAAGATAAAATATAGCATGTCTCTCTAAGAACCCAGTTTTTATGGAAATACTTCAAATAATTATTACTGGTTAATATTGTCCTGTACCATTTATAATTTCAGAGTTTTTAGTTTTAATGGTGTTGAGAGATTTATAGCCTTTTTAATAAAATATTTTTATTTTTGAGAGCCTGTATATCTTCATCTCAATTGAAAAGTATGCTTATGATCTCATTATTATTGTAATCTTTTCTTTGTTTAGGACTGTTGGCTTCATGTAAATGCAAAAAAAAGTGTGTTTCCCAAGCTGTCAACTGTGGTTCGTGATGGTGGTCGAGGCCTAGCTACTGTCATATATCCTTATCTTCTGCCATTTATTAGCAAACTGCCTCAGTCCATTACAGATCCAAAGTTGGATTTCTTCAAAAGTTTCCTCACCTCTCTAATTGCAGGGTAAAGAATTTCAATTCTGCATTTTTTAGAAGCAAAGGACATTTTCTTGTTTACGTTCTCATTTGAATTTCTCCAAATTGTTTTGTTGTTCATTAAACAGTTTTAAACTTTTTTTTTTTTTTTTGGAAAATACAATTGGAATTCTCATTAGTTTTAAGATGGTGGTTTCACTGTGAGTTGCCCAGGCTGGCCTTGAACTCCTGAGCTCACATAACCCTTTTGCCTGGATTGTAGGCACCTGAGAGTGCCCAGCTGAGTATTCCTGGCCCCCACTGCAGGGGTTGAAACCCAGGATGTCATGTATGCCAGACAAGCAGTCCTCCATTGAGGCCACACCTCTAGCCAAGAATTCTGTTCTTTAGTACTTTCAAGGCTTCTGTATTAGTACCCTGCAAAAAGCTAGCTAAATATGGTAAAGTTCCTAGATGGAAATAGTTATTTTTTCAATTGAGCCGTATTTTTTTTGGTATTGATAAAATAATATCCTAATGTAGAAAATGAGCCAGTGTTAATTTGATAAATTTAATGTTAAATTCTTAGTAAAAGATATGCAGATATGTTTATGATTTTTTTTAAATTTTTTTTTTTAACTTGCCCATTTTCTCTTTGTGTAAGTTTTCTCTTTCACATTTGCAGGTAGATTGATTCAGAAGCAGAAAATGAATGTCTCATCTTTGCTGATACATTTTTGAAAATGTGCTTTTTTTGTTCTGGGCATGGTGGTGCGCATCTGTAATGCCTGTGGCTTAGAGGCTGAGGCAGGAGGATCACAAGTTCAAAGCCAGCCTCAGCAGCTTAGCAAGACCCTGTCTGAAAATGTAAAATAAAAAGGACTGGCATGTGGTTCAGTGGTTAAGCACCCTGTGTTCAATCCTGGTACAAAAAAAAAACAAAAAAAGAAGAAAAACCAACAATCAAAAATTTTTTTCCTTTTCATAATTGTTTAAGTTTATATTCTCATTGGCTGCACTTTGGCTGTTTTTTCAGTTTAAGAATTTTATTTAAAATGTTACTTTTCAGTATTTTTATTTTCGTGACTTTTAGTTTTATTCATGAAAGAATAATCTATAGTTATTTCTTATTTCTTAGGCTGTCAACAGAGAAAATTAAAACTAGCTTTTCAGAGTGCTCAGCAGTAATATCTGCCTTTTTTGAATGCTTACGTTTTATAATGCAGCAAAACTTAGGTGAGGAAGAGATTGAACAGATGCTCGTCAACGATCAGGTACTTAACATAAAAATCATCAATGCCTTTTTGCACCCTGACTATAAAGACGTAAAAGCTCATCATTGTGTCTTGTTGCCATTTTCAGTAGTTAGCCTTGCATGAGAAGATTTTATTTTTATAATTTTCCAAATTGAATAATTTATATTTCTGGTCAGGTAAGTAAAAATTCTATATTTTCAGTTATTAGTGTAATATCATAAAGTCTGATGACTATGCATTAGGCTGATTAAATATATCTAAATTTTGGATTTAAAAACCTTGTTTTAGAGGTATTCAGTGCAAAACAATTTGAAAGATGCTATTTGTTACCTTTGTATTAAGTTTAAATTGTGTAATAATCATCTTATTACTTATAAAGTACACAAATGCATTTATACCTTTGTTAACAGTTGGGCTTTGGCTTTTAAATCCAGTGATGAGAGTAGGTTCCACAGTATGATCCTCTGTGGTAAGAAATTAATGAAATTGCAGAAGCCCAGATCTTTGTTGTTGACGTCTCAGATAACTTATCTTTGTAATTTAATACGAAAGAGTTCTGAATTCTATGGGCCTTATTCTTCATGTACAGTTTCTCATGTCTTAAATGTGACTATAATTAAGATAAAAAGGCAAAAAACTTGAATAAGTCTTGAAGATGCAAAGAATACTGTATCAGGAATAAAGCTTTTTGTATGATAAAACATTAACTTCACAGTTCTGAGGAAAAATTTATTTTTCAGTAATTAAATATAAAATTTTATAGTATTTTATGAATACCTTGTTTAAATTTTATTTTTCTTGAAAACTGAACTTTTAACTTTTACTTTCTCTTTCAGTTGTTTTTCATTTCAGTTAATAAATATGAAATTTTATAGTGTTTTATAAATACCTTGTTTGTTTTGTTTTTCTTCAAAACTGAGGTTTTGTATTTTTGACCTTCTCTTTCAGTTGATCCCTTTTATTGATACAGTTCTTGAAGATCCAGTATTACAACATGGTCAATTATTTAACCATTTAGCAGAAACTTTAAGTTCCTGGGAAGCCAAAGCAGACATTGAAAAAGATGATAAAATGGCTCAAAACGTGGAGAATGTACTGCTAAATTTTTGGGAAAAACTGTCTGAGATCTGTGTCAAAAAAATCAATGAGCCAGAAGCTGATGTTAAGTCTGTTTTGGGTGTATCTAACCTATTACAAGTCCTTCAGAAGCCAAAAAGCTCCTTGAAGTCAAATAAAAAAAAGATTGCTAAGGTTAGATTTGCTGATCAGACACCTGAATGTAATAAAGAGAATGAAAAATGTGTATCTTCAGAAGGAGAGAACAGTGAAGGCTCTGAATTAGCAACTGATTCTTTTCTCACTAATGATTCTTCAGACATTGTGTCTTCTCTAAGGAAAAAACCTTTGGAAGACTTGGTCTGTAAACTTGCAGAGATGAGTATTAATTATGTTAATGAACAAAAGTCAGAGCAACATTTAAGGTTTCTGTCTACTCTACTTGACTCCTTCTCTTCAAGCCAAGTATTTAAAGTGCTCCTTGGTGATGAAAAAGAGAGTATTGTCAAAGCCAAACCTCTTGAAATAATCAAACTTGCACAAAAAAATCCTGCGGTGCAGTTCTTATATCATAAACTAATAGGTTGGCTGAATGAAGATCAAAGAAAGGATGCTGGTTTCCTGGTGGACATTTTGTACAGTGTCCTCCGTTGCTGTGAAAGTGACATGGAAAGAAAAGATGTCTTGGATAATCTAACCAAGGTATTGCTGATGTATATCTTTTTTAACTTACTTTAATAACAGAAGAATAAGCCTTCATGGGGATTGTTTTTGGATTATTTCTTGACTATGAATGTCAATTTAAACACAAACTTGAGGCTTCTGGGTAAATGTTCAGAAGTAACAAGATGATGAAAGTTGGTAATAAAGGGTGAGTTCTTTCAGTCCATAATCTAAAAATTGGACTAACTGAACATGTTTTGGGTTGGTTACATGGGTCATTACTTTTAAAAAGTTTTGCTGTTCATTTAAGCATATTGTTTCCAACTCCTTTTCTTCTTTTAGGAGGAGCTGGAATGGAATTCTCTTCTTCAGGTTATTGAAAAGGTATCTTAGGCATTTCTTTCTTTCTTTTTTTTTTCTTTGTATTTGTAGTTATAGGAAAATCAAAGCCGCAGTTATATTCACGCACTGAATCTGGCCAGGTAATCAGGTGTCTGTGTTAGAGAACTTGTTTACTGTTGTAACTTCCCCTAATTTGACAAGACATTTATTTTTGCCTTTCTGTATAGTTATTTTTCTGGTTAGGCATATCAGGGAAAAAGCAAATAGGTTTTGTGGAATCAGTGTTTATTTCCTAGAAAGTAACACAGGAAGTGTTAAACATTTTAGTATCTTTTAATTAAGGATACAGATTGCTCTTTTTATCCTTGGTACTTTTTCTTTTGTGGATGCGAATTGAGTGGTTCTAGCTTTGCTAGAACAGTTCAGAAAATTAAGTTTCCCTACTCAGGAATACTGTGAAGGCAAATTAAAATATTTCAGTTTTTTTGTGATATGCATCTTGACTAAGAAATATAGGGGTAAAAATAAAGTACACACAACTTGGAATTTTCAAAAAATTGCTTAAGTATTCCTTTCTAATGAAGATGTAAATGGTATAACTAATAGTTATTCAGCTATAGTGACTACCCATATAAAATTCTTCCTCCTTTTTTAAGCATTTTTTGCTTTTCTGTTTTACTCTTTTGAATTTTTTTCTGTTTTTAAAGATAATATAAAATTTACCATCCCAACATGTTCATTTGTTCTTTCTTTTTTTGTGGAGCTGGGTATTGACCCCAGGGCCTATGCATGCTAGGCAGATGCTCTACCACTGAGCTATACCTTAGCTCTGTTCCAACTGTTTCTCAATGTACAGTTCAATATAAGTATTGAACTTATAAGAACCGATAAGTATATTTGTACTGTTGTGCAACAATCCTTAGACCTTTTTCATCTTGCAGTACTGTGTTTATTAAACAATAATTTGCCGTTTCCCTACTAGTATACTTTTACAAAACATACAAAATGTTAGTTATTATTCAACGAGAAAACTAACTTACCAGGCATACCATTTGCATTAGTTTATCAAGTGCCTCCTCTTCCATAGCCAAGCTACATGAAATGCCAAATTATCACATAGCTGTTTGATAAGCCTAGAATCTGAGCAGAGGGAGTCAGGAATTAGATGAGAATGTTTTAGTGGTACTGGGGATTGAATACATGGTCTCATGCTTGCTAGGCAGAGAGCCTCTACCACTAAGTACATACCCAGCATGAGTCAATAATTAGATAATCATAGACCGATATCTCCTACTAGGTAGTCCTTGTACTCTTATCTGTTTAGAAGAATATCTGCATTCTGCACAGTATTTGAAGTTCCTGGCTACTATTTGCCTATTATGCTTCCTCGAATCACTACCTTTCCATGTCCTTATAGCTGCACCGATTCCTTTATTAAATATGTTAATGCATAATGTTGAACTTTATGAGTTGCTAACTTGAGAGACATTTTATTCAGAAGCTTATTTTTAACACCAGAATTCTATAGAATAGATTGGTTTTATTTGGCAGACTATTTTAGGAAATTTTATATAGCCAGTATTATAGTATAGCTACTAAGTAGTAGTTTTTCTTGTTTTATAGAACCTATTTCTTTAAGTGGAGTCATAAAGTCAATTTATTTAAAAATGAACAAATGAAAAATAAAACTAAAATTTGGAGCTGTAAAAGTATCTTCAAGTTTCTGTAGGTTACTCTTTTCAGTTTTCAAATTAGGAGATAGGCGCAGGTTGGTTAAGTGTTTTGTCCAAGGTCATAAGGCTAGTTTAATGGTAAAGCTTGGACTAAAATATAAGCTCTGATTACTTATAATTTTTTAAATAAAAGGATAAGCAGTTTATCAGGCACTACCCAATCCGCACTTGGATTTTTTTTTTCCAGATTGCTTTGAAATGAACCAAGTTGCAAATTCCTTTCTTCTCAGCCCATAAAGCAAAAGAAGCTCTGGGAACATGGATCAGCATGCTTTTGGGGGTGGATTGTACAAGTTTTTTTTCCCTTACTTCCCCACCCAATGCTAATAAATAAGTTGCTGTCAGATACCTATCCCCAGTAATTCTGTTTCAGAGAATTTGGGGAAATAAGTCCAATTGTTCATATTGAAGAAATTTACTATTATTATACATTAATTGTTCTTTAATTTTAGCAAAATTATTGAACAAAATGTCATATCTACAGAGCATTTATAAATCTATCTTCAAAGTTCATCCATTCATTATTCATTGAACATAACTACAGTGTTGATAGCAGGTATCAAAGAAGTTTAAGACAGTCTCTGCTCTCAAGGAACTTACAATCTCATTGGAAAGACGAAACATACACAGATGAAACATTTAAGTAATAATACAATCCAGTAAGTGTTTTAGAAATTCAGAGAAAAGCAGTGATTGTTATGGGCTAGCATGGATGGGGGAAGATGTCATAAAGCAGGTGGGATTTGAACTGATTTTCAAAGAATGGATGGGATTTTGATTACTAAAGAAGAGGGGTAATATTTATGGTTGGGAGGATGAACGTTAGTAAAGCATGGAAGTGGATATAAGCCAGCTGCAGTGGGGAATGGAATACACCAGTCCTCCTAGAACATTAGAAGGAGTGGGGAATAAAGTTGGGGTCACCTTGATGCAGGGTGGTGATATGGCACAAGTAATAATTTAGAAAGATGCATCAAATGATCTTCTAATCTTTGCCTTAATTTTATGGTTTTAGGCATGTTCTAGTTCAGATAAGCATGCTTTAGTAACTTCTTGGCTAAAAGGCAATATCCTTGGAGAGAAATTGGTTGCCTTGGCAGATGGTCTTTGTAATAAGGACTTGCAACCCACAGTGTCTTCAGAATCTCACTTCTCAGAAGGATGGACTCTTCTAAGCCTGGTATTATCCCAACATGTTAAAAATGGTAGGGAAAAATACGTGTTTTTTTTTTTTTTTCTTTCTCTCTAGCAGAGAATAATAATCCTTTTCATCATTTGAGGAGATTTCTTGCTCACATTGCTCAGATTAATGAGACTTATTCAAATATCTTAATTTTTAAAGTACCCTTAATGTTTATTAATCTTTGTACTGTTACTTAGAAGGTATTTAATATTTTTAATTTTATACTCCAAAGGTTTTCAATATGGCAGAGCTGCTCAATCTTAATTTTATAGGCCATTGCTGTTTTTTGCCTAATTTAAAACTGTTTTACCTTTGGAGTTTTATGTGCCACAGGACAGAACGAGTTTTTAAATTTTTTTTTAAGAGAGAAAGGGACAGTGAGGGAGAACAAGAGAGAAAGGGAGAAAGAGAATCAATTTTATTTAGTTTTTTACTTGGTTTTCGTTGCTCTGACAATTATATACGTGGTGCTGGGGTTTGAACCTGGGTCCTTGTGCATGCTAGGCAAATGCTGTAACTGCTGAGCCACTGCTTCAGCCCCAGACAAATTTATTAATATAAATTTCTCTTGTCTAATATGTAAGCACTTTAAAAAGCCCACATCGGAAAAAAAAAAGCCCACATAGAAAGATCTACATGGTTACTAACCCAAGGTAATATATTTTAAAAATATACTGTTAATATTTTTTATTTTTTGTCTGTTTTGACTTTTTTTCTCTAGATTACTTGATTGGAGAAGTATATGTTGAAAGAATTATTGATAAACTTCATGAAACTCTATCCAAAACAAAGAAATTGTCAGAAGCTGAAAATAGTGATTCATCTTTGTCTTTTATCTGTGATGTGACCTATAACTATTTCAGCTCAGCGAAAGGATGCTTGCTAATGCCACCGTCTGAAGATTTATTATTAACTCTCTTTCAGTTATGTGCTCAGAGCAAAGAAAAAACACATTTGCCAGGTAATAGCCTACTGCTCAAATATTTTGTTGGGAGTCTCCAGCTCTGACCTTCGTAGTGAGTGTAAGTGCCCAGGCTTTATTAATTGAATCATAATGTGCTTAAAAGTTTAAAGCATTTTAAGTAAACAGCTATAATCTTATATATAGTTTTAGAAAACAAGTTAAAGATGTAGGTAGATGTTATGTCTAAAACATTCAGTCTTTTTGTATATCAAAATGCAATCAAGATTGTCTTGCAAGAAATACATTCTTGACCTATGTGTTAATAACTCAGGTTTATTTATCAAATGGACATAAAAAACACTATTGATTGAGAGCCCTTCTTCCCCAGCCCTTTCTTTGATACTAACTTCTCTATTTGGAAAAGGTAATTTCCTTATTGTACCTCCCAAAGGAGAACTTATTCAGTATAGCAGTTCAGAGCAATAAAAAACCAACTTGTAAAACCTTACCACTTTACACTTATATGGCATGAGCTAGCTTGTATTGCAGGTATATGATGCAGTCACTTTCTTCTTCTCAATTGAGTTTTACTTTTGTTTTCTTTTTAAAATGATATCTTAGATCCACCATGAGTTCTTTGAGACATTTTATACTGATTAGAATTAATCCAGTGAGATTAAAAATTCCTGTTAACATCTTGATTTTAGATTTTCTAATCTGTAAACTGAAAAATACTTGGCTCTCTGGTGTAAATTTATTGGTTCATCAAACTGGCAGTACACATAAACAGAGTACCTTCCTACATTTGTCTGCTCTGTGGCTAAAGACACAAGTTCAGTCTTCATCTTTGGATAACGCAAGGTAAATTTTTTGTGTTCAGTTGCAGTGTCTCTTTTATACTTAATCATGTCCTTGAATAAGAATCCATGATTATTGTCTATGAAAAATGACTTATGTAAGAAATCTATAGGACTCTAAGAGATGATCCAGACACCCAATTTTTTCCAAAACATTTTGTTTTAATGTTCATGCATTTAAATTGTCAATTAAGGAAGTATGAATTGTTTATCTGCTGGACTGCTAATTTGTAGTCAGTGGTATGATGGTGCTACTGTCCTGTGTTGAAGGCTGGTGTAGATTGTTAACCACAGTCTCTCAGGACTGCCATATGTACTGATTTTTCTTGGTTGTGTTTTTGAATTGCAAATACATTTCACATATCATATCCAAATCCATATATAATGGAAATGAAAACAATGCATATAGAGGCTTTTGGGATTGGGTCAAAGAAATGTGCTTTTTATTGAAGAAGGTAACTATATTTCAGAAATAATCTGATCTGAAATTGGTCCTCATGAAAAAAGCAGAGGGAAAGGGGCATTTTTTACCTTTTTATTTTTCATTCAAGTATGCTATTATCCGTCATAGGGTATTTATTTTGCATCAAGGTGTTGAAACTGATCATAGCATAACTAGAAGTTAATATCTTTATTTTCAGTCTTCAGGTCCTCTTGTCTGCTGTTGATGACTTGTTAAATACACTTCTAGAGAGTGAAGGTACTGATCTTCTGGGAGTTTATATTGGAAGTGTAATGCCAGACAACAGTGAGTGGGAAGAGATGAGACAGTCTCTTCCTATTCAGGTATGTTTGAGATTGAAGAGTGCATATCTCATTCTGAGGTTTGGATTTCATGCAGACTTGAATATTTTTATTTTATTCTGGGGAAGAAAAAAATGTGAATTTATTTTTTTTGCCTTTGTCATTGTCATAGCTGGGTGTAAAGGCGAATGAGACTTGGCTTTATTTTTGTTGAGTCCTGCAGAAGAATACATGTTTATAATTTACTAAAATAAAAACTGAACTTCTGTGTATCAGAGGTTTTACTGATAAACTATACATTCTAATAACCTCCTTTTATTCCCTGTGTGAATTACATAATAAATAATTTAGAATATTAATGATTTTGTATACAATTTTATGTATTCTTTTTACAGTGGTTACACAGACCTCTTTTAGAGGGAAGACTGAGTTTAAATTATGAATGTTTTAAAACAGATTTTAAGGAACAAGATACAAAGACACTTCCTAGCCATTTGTGTACTTCAGCATTATTGAGCAAAATGATCTTAGTTGCACTAAAGAAGAAAATAGTCCTAGAAAATAATGTGCTTGAGAAAATAAGTAAGTAAATATGGGAGTTCAGATATGATGCACAAATAAAAATAATCTTTAATTTTGTTTCAGTAACTCAAATCTTTAAATTTCTATTTACCGTTTTAGTGTTAGCAAACTTGATATTACTTGAGATGTTAAATTGTTAAATGTTAAAATGTTAAATTGATGTTAAATGTTAAATTGCAAATTAGATTCATACATAGTGAAATCTTGTTATAATCTTGTTAGCTGTACAGCATGATTTGGTATAAAATCAGTTACTCAAGTTGGCGTGACTCAAGGAGGGGATTCTGGGGCACATGCCCCAAAGAAAATGGTTGTGAAATGTTGGTGTGTTATGAAGGATTCTGAATTTTACCTTGATTTTTGAACTTCAATACCTTTTTTTCTCTTGGTGCCGGAGATTGAACCCAGGGACACTTTACCACTGAACTATATCGCTAGCCTTTTTTATTTTTATTTTGAGACAGGGTCTTGTAAGTTACTGAGTGTTTCACTAAGTTGCCAAGGCTGGCCTCAAACTAGTAATTCTCCTGCCTCACCCTCTTGAGCAGCTGGGATTACAAATGTGTGCAACAGCACCCTACTGAACCTCTCTGTATACCTTTGAATTCTTTAGGCCCTAGTTATTTTTCTGATAAGTGGAGGTTCAAATGTTGAATCCCAAGAGAACTTAGGATCTCAGTAAATTTCCCCATTCTAAGACATGGATTAGAACTGTGGGTAAGAGGAGGTAGCCCACTTTCTCCCTTGAGTGTATTATTTCTTGCTTTACTGCAAAGGCATCTCTCTTTTGAGATTGCTCCCCCACCATGTTCTGCGTTGAATATCTACTTTCCTAAGTAAACCTTTATGTATGCCTTTGGTGGGGGTGAGGTGTGTACGGGGGGTTACTGTGGGTAATGTTATTACTTACAAAATGGTATTAAAGGTAGAGGATTTGCACAAATCCTGTGTCCATCTTGTTGTACACCCTCAGCTATAGAACAGTTACTAGATAAAAAGAATATATGCTGTATGGAAGAAGGCTTAAACACCTTTTAGTCAGCTAGCTCCATATTTCATTAAGGACAAAGGGGTAAACATACAGTTTATGTTGCTCGGAGTGAATATGTCTAAACAGAAAACTGGAAATTAGAGTAATAATTCCATTTTGTTAATTGTGTTACTAATTCTTATCAACCATATCATTTGAGTGTCTTATTTTTGTTATCTTGACTTTATTAGAGTTATTTAGTTTGTGAAGGTAGGATTAACTTTTGAACCTGATCTCATGACTGACTCCACAGTCCATATGTGGTTTTATGAAAGGGAGCTTTGACTTTCATGTGTGAGAATCCCATGATTGCCAGGGATTTATTTGTGATAAACATTTGGTTATTTATTTCTCACAACAGTTCTATGAGGGTAGGTTGTAATATCCTAATTGACAGTATGTATATAAAGCTTAGGGCAGACACTGATTTGAATCTGACCAAATTCTACTCTATTGTTTAGGTTCATGGTTTTGTTTTGTTTTCCTGTCATATTCATAAGTAATTAGAAAAAGACCAAGAAAGATTCGGAGAGCAGTGGTATTTCATTTTGAGACTTGCCCTCACTAAGTTGCCTAGGCTAGTCTCACTCCTCTTAGCCTCTTGTGTGGCTGGGACTAGGGCACAGGCTGCCCACACCTTCAAGGGTGGTATTTCATATCAGACAACTCTTCTCAGTTTTCGTTATCCTTGAAGACCTCAAATCATATTCAAAAGTCATTTCATAAATGTTTTGAGATAAGTGGCATAGCAGTGTTAGAAAATGGGGCAGTGAAGTGAAAATGATTCAAGAGTCTGGTCACATGTACACTTGATAATTCAATGTTGTCCATTCTATTAGTTGCAGAATTGCTCTATTCACTGCAGTGGTGTGAAGAGCTAGACAATCCACCTATTTTTGTAACTGGATTTTGTGAAATGCTTGAAAAAATGAATATTACATATGATAATTTGCGTGTACTTGGTAATACTTCTGGCCTTTTACAGCTACTATTTAATAGGTGAGAATCCTTTCCAGTGTCTGTTTTTTAAATCACTATTTTGCTTGTGTATGACTTTGCCTCCTCTAAGGTATAATGCTAAACATTACACCTTAGGTAATGTAATGTAAATATTAATGCTAATGTTTCAGAAGGTTGATTTAAATATCCCTGTTCATGATAAATACTTTATGAATATCAGTAATATTCTGGGGAAGATATTTGGGCTTGGCTTGTGTGTTAAAGATACATTAATGGTGATGAAACAAATAGAGCCCTATGGAAAATTTTAATTTTTTGTCTGTGACCCATCCTTCCACTACTTTCAAATTCAGTCTTTACGTGTTTATAGGTATGTCTTAATATTGTGAAAACAGTCCTTATATATGTCATAGCAGTAAGATATTTGATTTTTCTTTTTTTCAGTACTGGGGGGGCATTTGATTTTTTTTTTTGTAACACAAAATACATTTATTTTATCTCTAAGACTCTCATAGTTTTAATAGTTTTAGCATCACCCAAGTCTGAAGTCTCCTCTGAGACCCAAGGCAAACTCATGGCCATGAGCTCCTATCAAAATGAGCATTTGTTTTTTCTGAAAAAAGAGTTGATCAGTTGCCTCTAGTATTTTAAGCATGTTTTATAGTGGCAGCGATCTCAGGCTTCCTCTCCAAACCCAATCCACATATGTGACACTTGGAGCTTTTTTCATTTGGTACTAGTACTTGTTGGTTTTTCACCTTAAAACAGTTCAGGTATCCTTTGGAAGATACTCTCTTCTAAGCTGTAGCCTCTGGTCTTCAAGTCTGTTCTTCAAGCTCATCACTTCTATTGGGATTTGAGAGACTTTGGAATTGCCTTGGAATGAGAGCTCAGTTCCAGTTGTGAAGGAGTATTGAAAGCCTAAACTCCCAGTTCTTTGGGTGATTAATGGTTCTTGCTTGGATGCAAAGTTTTGGGTGAATTGATGATTTCACTATGTGATTTATTTAATTCTGTAAAAGTAGTCCAGGTGGTCAGTGTTTAAAACTCCTATTAAGAATGCTTCCCAAAATGCAATGTAATTTTTGTCCCCCCCCCCTTTTTTTTTTTTAGATCCAGGGAAAATGGCACACTCTGGTCTCTCATTATTGCTAAGTTGATCCTTTCCCGAAGTATTTCATCCGATGAAGTAAAACCACATTATAAAAGAAAAGAAAGGTAGTCTTATTTGAAATGTAATTTATTGTAATCGCTTACCTTGGCAATTCCCGATTAATGAACAATCTACAGTGAATCAAAAAAAATTTTTTTAGGAAATGAGGAAATTTAAAGAAATGAAAAGTAGGATTTTATTTATTTATTTTTTTGGTACCAAAATTTGAACCCAGAGGCATTTAACCACTGAGCCACATCCCCAGCTCTTTTTATATTTTATTTTCAGACAGGGTCTTGTTAGGTTGCTTCATGCCTCACTAAGTTACTGAGGCTGGCTGTGAACTTGCAATCCTCCTGTTTTAGCTTCCAAGTTGTTGGGATTACAGGCATGTGCCACCATGCCCAGCTTATGAAAAGTAGGACTTCAAAACAATTTATGTTCTAATTTCCCCCCAAATGTTTTCCTCCACTTCTTCCATCATTTTATTCACTGTATGGAAGTGGTTTACTTTTCTTCTCTTAAATAAGGATCATCCTATTATGTTCTAGAAATGCAATTTGTTAAGACCAAGAAGTAGAATAAAAAACAACTTAGTGAGACCCTATCTCAAAATAAGAAATAAAAAGGTCTGGGGATGTTACTCAGTGATTAAGCACCACTTACCCTTGGGTTCAATCCCTGGTAACAAAAGAAAAAAAATGTAATATACCCTTTAAAGGGTCCCCCCCCCCACTGGTACCGTTTTGCATGACTATAGTACAAGGTTACAACCAAGAAAATGGTACTGATACAACCCATTAAACTGGTTTGCATGCACACATGTTTGAGTTCTGTGTAGCTCTCCTGTCTGACCACTACCAGTCAAAAGCAGGATAGTCCCTTCAAAAGGATCCCCATGTAGAGCTTCAGCCATCTCCTGTCTTCCTGCTGTCCTAATCCCTGGCAGCCACTACTCTGTTCTCTGTTGCTACAATTTTGTTAATAACAGATGTTTATAAATAGAATCATAGGGTATGTTAACATTTTGACCTTGACTTTCTTATTGCTTTTCTGATTATAAAGGCAATGATTTTTTAAATAAAAGTAGTATAGAATTAAGAACTATTAGAATTAATCACTAATGAGATAGATATATATTTGTCATACAAAAATCAGTATCTTTCTTATTACCTGTAATAACTGAATTAAAATGGTATGGAAATTTTAAAAAATCTATTCTAGAAATAAATTTAACCCAAACTATAAGAGTTCAATAAAGATTATGAAAAGATGGATTGAAAAAATAGTTGTATCGATGTGTAATTTCAGTTTCAGCAGTGATTTTTGAAAAATTTGATAAAAGGTTCTAGACTTAGTATACATTTGAAGGAAAAAGTATTTGGAGTTTCTGAAAGAATAATGTAAAAGGGAATTAACCCTACCAAATGTAAAATATGCTATTAAATTATAATAGTAAAACAGTATGAAATTGGAAAATAAAAATATCAGTGGATTGAAATGTAGAGTCTAGAAACCAGTTAACACACACACACAGTTAGTGTTTGATATAGGTGTCATTTCAAATCAGTGAGGTGAGTTAGTAATAAATGATAGGAAAATTGAACAAGTATTTGAAAAAATGAGACCTTTTTTATATTACACATGCAAATAAGTACAAATTAAAGCAGAATGTTAAAAATAGGTCTACATAAGTGTGTTGGTCATTTTTTTGTAACTGTGATGAAATACTCTAGAAATATCAATTTAAATTAGGATAGATTTATTTTGGTTCACAATTTCAGAAGTTTCAGTCTGGTTGGTTGGCTGCATTGTTTCAGGTTTGTGGTGGGGCAGTACATCCTGGTCAGGGAACATGGTAGGGCAAAGCTGCTCACCTCACGGTGGATAGGAGGCAAAGAGTGAGAGTGAACAGGCTAGCAAGGAAGGGGCTAGGGGCAGGATGTATACTTGAAAAGCATATATATATACTTGAAAAGCAGTAATACTTCTAGCTAGACCCCACTTCCCAGTTTTCTACCACATCCTAGTAGTCCTTTCCATTATGAATCTGTCAATGAATTACTTCATTGATGAGGTCAGAGCTCTCATGATCCAATCATTTCCCCAAATCCCCACCCTAAACATAGTTGCATTGGAAATCAAACCTTCAACACACGAGGCTGGAAGCATTCCAGAGCCAAATAATAACAAGTATTAGAGGAAATAAGAGATTCCATATATAGTCCTTGGCAAGAGAAAGATCTTAAAGCTCAAAACCCAGAATCCATAAAGGAAAAGACAGATATTTGATTTTATAAAAATGAAAACTTTTCACAACCTAAGTGTTCATCAACAAATGAATGGATAAAAATTGTGAGAGATATACATAGAGAGATGGCATATTATTCAGCCTTAAAAAGTAAGTTCTGACACATGATCCTTGAGGATGTTAACAGAGAGTGAAATAAGTCTGTCACCAATTGACATATGATTTCATCTTAGAGTAGTCAAATTCACAGACAGAAAATACAGTGTTGGTTCCAGGGGCTGGAGGGTCGGAGGTAATGGTAATTATTTAATGAGTAGTTTCAGTTTTGTGAATTGAAAAGTGTTTGGAGATCAGTTATGTAATTAACATGGTAGAACACTGTACACTTTATTATTTTTAAAAATTTTTTATTAAGGAGTTATACAATCAGAAATGCATATACATTAACAATATGAGTATTTTACTACATTTAAAATTTTTTAATGAAAATTTGAGTATGACAGAAAAGTTCAATAAAGATTGCAAGGACAAATGACAAAATTGGAGAAGACATTTGAAAATTAACAATTATTATCTATAATATATAAATAGCTCTTATAAGTCAGTAGACCATTTAAATAGAAAAGTGTGATAAGGACTCAATAGGTAATTCACAGATGAAATGGTCAATGTTAATTAAGTTATGAAATGTAGAATATGACCTTAGTAATAATGGTGGAAGCAGAAATTTAAAAGTATATTTTGTCCATCATATTCTCAGGAATTGAAAAGATTCATTGTGTGCAGCAAAACAGTAATATTTTTGGTGAAAGTGTAAATTCATTATGCTTTTTCAATAAGCAATTTGAAATTATCCAAATATAATACACTGAAAATTTTTGATCTTATAGTCCCTGTTCTAGGAATGTAGTTTAAAGTGATACTATACATATAAAGAATAATATTTGGGGCTGGAGCAGTGGTTGGCAGTTACAGTGCTTGCCCGGCACGCGCAAGTGTACAGGGTCAAACCCCAGCACGCGCGAACACAACTAAGTGTTAGAGCAATGAAAGCCATGTGAAAAACTCAATAAAAATTGATTCTGTCTCTGTCTCTCTCTCTGTCTCTCTCACATTGCCCCTTTCTCTTTTATTTTTTTTAAAAGATAATAATATTTGCTCAAGGGCATTATTTCTCAGAGCAAACATTTGTGGGGGAAAAAACATAAATTCTTAAATTACAATGATTTCCGTGGCATGGAGAATTATTACTTTTCTTTCTTTTTTAAAACAGAATAATTTACTTAACATATACTGACATAAACAGATCTATAAGTATGTATGTATTTGATAGATGTAGTACATGTTATTTAACAGAACAATGTTTAATATGATCCCATTTATGTCAGTAAAGCCCAACTATATGTATATACATAGAAATTAGTTCAAAGGACACATAAAGTAGTACTGTTTTAAATCAAATCAGTTGACTCTCAAAGCATAATCTCATATTGTTAAGTATAGTTTTAAATAAAAGAATCATACATAGGGGCATACTAAGTTGATTTAAAAAAATCAGAACTATGCAGAAAAGAGAAGTAATAAAAAAAACAACAAACCCCTAAGTATTCACAATTTCATCATCTAGAATCAGCAGTTGTCAATCTGATCATAGTTTATTTTTTTGTACAAATATTTTATAAGTGAAATTATTTTATGAAATAGCTACATGTAGAATAAATATTCATATTTTTTTCTTTAAACAGTTTCTTTCCACTAACGGAAGGAAATTTGCATACCATTCAAAGTCTCTGTCCATTTTTGTCAAAAGAAGAAAAGAAAGAATTCAGCGCTCAATGTATACCTGCTCTTTTGGGTTGGACTAAGGAGGATCTTTGCAGTACTGATGGTTAGTTGCCTGATAATTAATATTTCATTATATTAATTATTGCTTGTGATGAAAGAAGGATTTCTTAATATGTGAAGCCAAATGTAGCAGAGATAAATTGAGTTACAGATGCTTTGTTCTTGTTTTATACTTCTGCTATGTAACTTATATAATAAGTTGATAATTGTTAGGATGAGTGTGCCTGGAAGAGTGGTTATTATCATTTTGTAGTAAAATACTACAGCCTTAAGGGAAGATATGCACTCACAAATACCGAATCTATAACTTTGTGTGTGTGTGTGTGTGTGTGTTCTGAATATTGTTCATATTTATTCAGAGGTGGCCATAGCCTGTTGTCAACAAACAACCCCCCACAAGCCCTTCTCTTTGACCCTTTTTTAAGTACAGTTCAAACAAAGAAGGCACACTGCCAAAAGGTTACCTCAGTGAGTGCAGGCTCATAAGTTACTGTTTTTGACCTTGGACACCAAACCAGAGTGTCTGGCCTTGACTGCATACTAACCCATATATAGCTTTTTAAAGCTGTGTCTCATTTCTCCCTGTTCTGCTAATGATTGAACAGGTACAGGCAGAAGAAAGAACAGCTTTGAAATTTTTTTTGAACTCTACTTTATTTCCTTTATTTATTAACTTAATAAATGCAAAAACCTGCTGTATGACAGTCCCTGCTGTAGAGCAGACAGACATAAGTGAAGTTCCATCATGTTATAACTGATGCAGCAAAGCAGTGGACTAGTATGGAGATGCTAGAAAGGAAGGAGTCTCCACTCTGCTTTGAGGGTTTCAGTGGAGATTTCACAAAGTACTTCAGCTGGGTGTTGAAGGATAACCTTTACATGTGGACTTGGTTGCTGAAGAGTATTCCTGGTACACAACCTCATACAAGGGTATAGATACTTCATTTCAGCCCAGCTGGTATTTAAGGTAGAAGGTTGGGGACAAGGAGGTGTTAGAATGCACCAGGAGGTGGATCTTGTGAAATGGTAGGGATTCTAATGCTTAGGCACTGTATAAGAGCTTACCAGATAGAATAGATGCTTTTTGGGTAAATGTATGAATTATGTTCTATTTTCTATCCTTATTTAACTTTACTGTCTATAGTCGCTGTTTTTGTTTGCTTTTATTTGTGAGGTACGTTAATCAACTCTGTGTCACTGTGACCAGTTTACCTGAAAAAAGTCTTTTATTTTCTTTTAGAGAGAGAGAGAGTCAAATTTTTTTATTCTACTAAGAATTGAAACTAAGGGCATTTAACCACTGAGCCACATCCCCAGCTCTTTTTTTATTATATTTTGAGATAAGGTCTTGCAAAGTTGCTTAAGGCCTCACTAAGTTGCAGAGGCTGATTTTGAACTTGTGATCCTCCTGAGTCACTGGAATTATAGGTGTGCACTAACACACCTCATTGAGAGAGTCAGTTTTTATTTATTCTTTCATCTGGCATTTGTTTTCCTGAGACTTAGTTGTATATGTAGTGCTGGGGTTTGAACCTGGTTCTTTGTGCATGCCAGGCAAGCGCCCTACTGCTCAAGCCCTAAGAAAAACAATCTTAAAGGAAGAAAGATTTATTTTGGCTTATAGTTTCAGAGGTTCTAGTCTGTAGTCGACTGATTCCATTGCTTTGGGCCTGAGACAAAGCAGAACATCATGGTGGAAGAGTGTAGTAGAGAGAGGGAAGCTGCTCAGTTCTTGGTAGCCAGGAAGTAGAGAAAAAGAGAAAGAGGGAGTGAAAGTGTGTGCAAAATGTTTGGGACAGATATGTAGCAGCATGCTCCCAAGGTCCCACTCCCTCCAACTAGGTTCTACCTCCTACAGTGTCTGCCACCTCAATAGTCCATTCAGCTGTGAACCATCAATGGATTAATTCATGATCCACTCAGTTCCCAAAAGCCCCATCTCTAAATTTTGTTGCACTGGGAAACAAACCTTCAATATATGAGGATTTAAGGGACATTTTGTTATCCCAACTCGGTGTTAGTACGAATATAAAAACAGCAGTATAAAAAACACCATAAGTTAGTTTAAAGCCCAGGATCGCTCTTACCCATTCCCCCTATTTCACTGTTTTGTGCTGTGTGTTGGAATGGAGGGAAGATCTTTGCTCTGTGGTATTAATATGCTCATTTGTTAACTCTTTCATATAAAACATTTTTTAAGGGTTTTTTTTTCCCAAGGAAGATTTTAGCTTTTCAAAGTAGACTTTCTTTTTTAGAGTAGCAATATAATTTAAAATTTTTCTAAATTTTTCTTTTAATTTTTGCTTTAGGAGGTTTTGGACATCTTGCCATTTTCAATTCTTGTCTACAAACCAGAAGTATAGATGATGGAGAGCTTTTACATGGCATATTAAAAATTATAATATCTTGGAAGAAAGAGCATGAAGATATTTTTCTTTTCAGTTGGTAGGTGATACTTTATCTGTCTTTCCTTCCTGTATGCAAGGTGGACTTAAATGTTTTCTAGTTATAATTTTGTACATTAATAGGGTGGTAGATATTTACGTCAGTTATTTATATAAGCACATGATTTAAAATGGAGTATTTTCTAATTGAATTCAACTATAATTCTTTAATGCATTTTGATTATTATTTTGTTTTTATGTTTATCACAGTAATCTATCAGAAGCAAGTCCAGAGGTACTGGGTGTAAACATAGAAATAATCCGGTTCCTTTCCTTATTTCTGAAATATTGCTCCTCTCCTTTGGCAGAGAGTGAATGGGACTTCATCATGTGTTCTATGTTGGCTTGGTTGGAGGTAAATTAACCTGATATGTCATCCCCTCTGTTGAATCTTTGTGCATACCTGTGTATTAGAACTCTTTCCTGAGCTTATTGATATATTTTTTTCTTTTTCTGATACTGGGGAATAACCTAGGGGCACTATACCACTGAATTACATTTCCAGCCTATTTTATTTTTTATTTTGAAAGAGTCTCGCTAAGTTGCTGAGGCTGGCATTGAACTTATATCCTCTTGCCTCTGTCTCTCAAGTTTCTGGGATTTTAGATGTGTGCCACCATGCCTAGCTACTTATCATATTCTTTGTTTCTTTATTTTTTTAAAGAGAGAGAGAAAGAGAAAGAGAGAAACAATTTTTTATTCAGTTTTTCATGTGGCTTTCGTTGCTCCAAGAAGACTTTGTTGTGTACGAGGTGCTGGGGTTCAAACCTGCATACTCATGCATGCCGGGCAAGCGCTGTAACTGCTGAGCCACCGCTGCAGCTCCTATCATATTCTTTAAATGATGATTGTAATTAGTTCCTTAGCAAATATTTAAAATACTTTGTAAATATTATCCTTGCTAACTACAATTTGGCAGACCAGGAAAATGACTGCTGATGACTGCCATCATAATTTAGTGAGCACATCTTTGAATTGATATTAAAATGTTCTTTCCATTAGTATTTCATTAAATATTTCCAATAACAGCCCTTTCAGACTTTTATCTTTTCATGACAAGTTCTTTGTCTATTTTGGGTATGATTATATTATTTCTTCAAATATATTGTGACACAATACCAGAGTAGTGCATAAAAGATAAATTAAGAGGAAAGTATTTTTCTTTTTATAACTCAAGGCATCCAGAGATTGTTTGTGAGTTTTAGGATGGCAAGTCAGTCAGGATTGAATTGTTCTGAGTCTCTACTTTGCCTGATTATTATCTGTGTGACTTGGGATTTTAAACTTGAGCTATATGGTTCTCAATTTCTTTATTTTATAGTTGTTGTTATTATTTATTACCAGGGATTGAACCCAGGGGTGCTTAACTATTGAGCCACATCCTCAGCCTTTTTTGTTTATTTATTTATTTTATTTATTTATTTAGCGAGAAGGACAATGTGAGAGAGAGAGAGAGAGAGAGAATCAATTTTTATTGAGTTTTTCACATGGCTTTCGTTGCTCCAACACTTGGTTGTGTATGTGGGTGCTGGGGTTTGAACCCGGGTCCTCGTGCTTGCCAGGCAAGCGCCGAAACCGTTGAGCCACCGCTCCAGCCCCCAGCCCCCTATTTTTTAATTTTAAGACAGGGTCTCACTAAGTTGCTTAGGGCCTTGCTAAGTTACTGAGGCTGGCTTTGAACTTGTGATCCTCCAGTATCAGCCTCACAAACTGCTGGGATTAGAAGTGTGGGCTACTGCTCCCAGCTAGTTTATTTTAAAATAACTTAGTGTGCAACTTGTAGCAGAGCTACTGAAGGTGATTAGAAACGTAGATTTAATGTAACTGGGAAGTGGTAGATGATATGGAAGTGATTCTTCCATAGCTTAGAAATATAAAAGGGTATCTCAGAATATATTGTTCATTAATGATTATAGTTCCTACTATTTTATTTTGATAAAAGTTGTTTTGAGGGTTTTACAACTTCTTCTGAGACTGTACACTTCAACTGCTTTTTATTTTTTAATAAAGAGAAATTTAAGAAGGGTTTCTCTTTATTTTTATGAACAGTGTTCTGGCAGAAATCTGCTTATTGATTTCATTTCTTTTTCTTCAGACAACAAATGAGAATCAGGCATTATGTTCTGTTCCACTCATTCAACTGTTTGCCTGTGTCAGCTGCGATTTGGCCTGTGATCTTAGTGCTTTTTTTGATTCAGCAACTCTGGATACTATTGGCAATCTTCCTGTAAATCTAATCAGTGAATGGAAAGAATTTTTTTCCCAAGGCATCCACAGTTTGTTTTTACCTCTTTTGGTGACTGTTACAGGCAAGTAAAAAAGGGAATAATAAAGAGATGGATTGAAAATGATTTGTTGAAGAGTTTAAAATAAAAGCTTTGGATGTTTAAATTAAATAATACTGTATAATAAAAGAAAAAAGAAAATCTTGGCTTCTCAGAAGCATCTTGTATGCTTCTGCTTTACAGTAGACACAAATGGAAAAATGGCACGGTATCTGAAAACCATTACAAATGAAAACAATAGTAATTCAGGTAACATGAGTAGAACATCTTTATTGAATATTTGCTTTTTTTTGAAGCGTGTAATAAAAGTCATTAAAGCAGTTAACTGAAATAAGTATTTAGTTCTTGTTTCTAGTTAGTAATGCTATAATGTCTATGTTGAATTTTCATTTCCTTTTCTTAAATGATGTTGATTGTAAATCAGTCAACCTCTATTACTAACTCTTTTGGTGTGTGTATTTTTCTCTTCTTTGTGTTATCAGGAGAAAACAAAGATATGTCTGAAACATCCTTTAAGAATGCAATGCTGAAGCCCATGTGTGAAACATTAACATACATCTCAAAGGATCAACTCTTGAGTCACAAACTTCCTGCAAGATTGGTTGCTGGCCAAAAAACAAATTTGCCAGAAAATCTCCAGACTTTGTTAAATACATTGGCCCCATTACTGCTCTTCAGAGCTAGGCCTGTGCAAATTGCCGTTTATCATATGCTCTACAAGTAAGCAATTGAATGAATATTATAGTGATCTAACAAATAGAATAAATATATATCTTTTAATCATTAAAAAAAGTCAAAGTAAAAATAAAAAGGAAACCTGACTGTACATTTTAGTAACAGGAATGCCAGGTTATTTATTTGATCTTTTTATTCAGTTTTCTCCTTACCCAATTTTTATTTAGATAGTTCTGGATATAGATAGTTATTTTATTAAAAAACTCACTAAAAGTTTATTATAAGCTGGGTGTGATGGCTGTTATCTCAGTGACTCAAGAGGCTCAGGGAGGAGGATCACAATTTCAAGGTCAGCCTCAACAACTTAAAGAGACCCTGTCTCAAAATAAAAAATGTAGAGGACTGGGGCTGGAGCAGTAGCTCAGCGGTTATGGTGCTTGCTTGGCATGTACAAGGACACGAGTTCAAACCCCAGCACCACGTACACAATGAAGTCTCAGAGCAATGAAAGCCATGTGAGAAAAAAAAAACAACTAAATAAAAATTGATTCTCTCTCTCTCTCTCACTCACTGTCCCCTCTTTCTTTAAAAAAAAAAAATACAGAGGACTGGGAATGTGGCTCAGTGGTTAAATGCTTCTGGATTCAATCCCTAGTACCAAAAACAAAAACAAAGGGTATTCTTATTAAAAAATAATTAGTAGCCTTTCTATTCTTAAACAAGATAATAAATTAATTTAAAATATTAAAAAATCTAAATTTTCAGATTGATGCCTGAGTTACCGCAGTATGATCAGGATAATCTAAAGTCATATGGAGATGAAGAAGAAGAACCAGCCTTGTGAGTTTTTTTTTGTTGCTGTTGTTTGTTTTTATAACTTGGTTTATTAAGTTGTCAGAATCTACCTTACTTATGTCTCTTTAAGACTGAACAACACAGAAGCTCTAAATCTAGAGTATATATTCATTCTATGGATAGACCATTTTATTTTATTTTTTTTTATTTTTGAAAAACCATACAAGTTTTTAACAAAATAGTATAAAATGTGTATGTATATATTCTGGATATTGCAATTACCCCCAGGAATGCCCCCCCCCCCAATTACCCTCCCTTATCCCGCCCTTCCCCTTCCCACTATATCTCTAAAAAAAGTATTAGGTTGTAAAACATTACATCTTATCTGGATTTAACACATGCTAATAGACCAACTTTCTCACTGTCCAGGGTCTAGTCCCTACCTCCACAGATGAGTGGAGACAATTGACCCTTAGTTCTCTGGGTTAAGCTGATTTTACTCAGCATCATCTCTTCCATAGCCATCCATTTACCTTCAAAGGCTGCAATATCATTGTTTCTAATTTTTGTGTAATATTCCATGGTATAAATGTACCACAGTTTTTGGATCCATTCATCCAGTGAGGGACATCTGGGTTGTTTCCATAGTCTAGCAATAGTAAATTGAGCTGCTATGAACATAGACATTGCTGTGTCACTGTAATGTGCTGATTCTAAATCCCCTGGAAAGATACCCAGGACTGGAATAGCAGGGTTTTATGATAGGCTCATCCCTAGTTTTTTAAGGTTCTCCACACTGCTTTCCAGAGGGGCTGTACCAATCTGCAGCTCCACCAACAGTGTGTTAGTGTGCCTATCTCTCCACAGCCCCTCCAGCATCTGTTATTGTTTTTTTTCTTCATGGATAGACCATTTTAAAGTTATCTGTAAGATATAACTGAAATCTAGAATTCACCAAAGGGTTTTTTTTTCTCTTCCTTGTTCACATTTTCAGTTTGCTCTTGTTCAGTAAAACTTTCTTTGGCCACATGGTAGCTATGGAAAGAGGATATTAGTTTAAGTATTTATTGAGCACCTACTTCGTGTAAAGTATTTAAAATGCTGAGGGGGGAATAAAATGTTTAGTAAACACAGTCTTTTTCTTAAGGTGATTATAGTCTAGTATAGATGGCCTGTAATAGAAAATGTAGTGCATGACAGTGCTGAGGAAAAGGACAGACTGTTACGTGGGCAGTCATTGTATCTCAGGAATAAAAGCTTTTTTCTAGAGGAAGAGACATTTAAACTGTCCTTTAAAGTTGGGTAACATTTTAGCAGGAGAAAAACACGATATAAGTTAAGAAAATGCATACCATGTGCAAAGGCATGAATATTCAGGATGTCCTTGGGGAATGTTGAATATTTACCACTTAACATTTTTTTTTCCTGTCAATATCTTCTTTCACTGAAGTGGAAGCTCACTCTGTGAGGGCAGGAATTTTTGTCTTATTCTTGGCTGTATCCATAGCATCTAGAATGGTTCCTGGCCTGTGTAGCAAATTCATAAGAATACTCTGTTGAGTGAAAGAAAAATTGAACCACTGTGTACAGAGTAGGCAGAATCTGATGGAAGGTAAAGCTAGAAGAGTAGTTAAAGGAGCTGTCATTTTGTTAAGGGACAGTTTTGAAGAAAAATGGTGTTACTTAAATGTTGATTCTTAGGTCACCACCCGCAGTGCTGATGGCTCTTCTCGGTACTCAAGAAGACTTGCTGGAAAATGTTCTGGGGTGTATTCCTGTTGGACAGATAATTACCATTAAGCCACTAAGTGAAGACTTCTGTTATGTTCTGGGGTACCTCCTCACTTGGAAATTAATACTTACTTTCTTTAAAGCTGCTTCATCTCAGGTAAATAAATATGTGACATCGTCTCCCTGTGCCCTCCTGCCCTGCCTCCATGCTGTTGATCAAACCCAGATGACAACTTTTGACATTTCTACCCTAGTATGTTGCTCTGTTATTATCCTAAATATCTCCATCTCCTCATATACAAGGGGACACACCTTATATTTTAATCTAATCTTATTGGGCCACTTTCAGATAATTCTATTACTTTACTTTTCTATTTCCTCATGCCTCCAGATATATATTTTTTTCCAAAAGTAGTTAATCTCTGAAATGTGACTGTATCATTTTTTTTCTTATTGAATATAGTTATAAGCCTATTTATTGCAGGGAACAATATCCATATAATTTAATTTTGTTCTTCCATAGTAATTTCAAAAGAATTGGCTCTGGATCTTGCTTTTTTCTTTAAGTAGATACATCAGTGGAAATTTACCTGAGGAAAATCAGTGTACAGAGAAAGCTCTAGAGGCATTACCTATGTAAAATTCAAAGCATTGTCTCTAAATGGAAAAAATATCCTATTATAATTATTTTACCCAGATTATTCCAGCAAGCCACTAGATGTCTCTCTTGTCTCATGTTTAGGAAAAAAGATCTAATTGTCCAGGAAGAACCTGGGAAGATCTGTTCTAGCTTTTACTTCTTTTAGAATGACATCTATTTAAAAAATCTCAAACTTCAATTGAATTAACCTAATAAAATATATGCCTTGACAGGCCAGTAGAGAAAGATTAGTTTATTACTTCATATTTAAAGTATGATTAAATACTTGTGATATTTCTTTCCACTGTAATTTTTCAGAATTCTTAAAATTATTATTTGCATTGTTGCTCACACCCATACAGTTGTGCAGATCTATCAGTCAATACATCTTTACCTTTGTTACATGTAAGGGGAAGGTCAAATTACAGAGGCAGTATTGACGATGCTACATAGATGCCTGTCACAGTTTGTGACTTACAGTGGTTTTATTTCCCTCTGATGTTTTTCAAGAACTCCTCATTGGGCTTTTGCATTTGTTTCTTAAGATGTTGTTGATCTCTAAAAGATTGTAGCAGAATGAAACTTGTGGTGTAGAAGAATTTTGTTTTTATCATCTTATATTCAAAAATTAAGAAATGGCCATCTGGCATCATTTCATTGTCAGGATGTGGGCAGGAGTGCATAGAATTATATGGCAATATTTATTACTGAGCCTGAAACTTGAACTAAGCTGTGAAGATAAGTCAGAATAACCCAGCAAATAAAGCAAAGTAGATGAATCCCAAAATAAACAATTTATTTCATCCTAAGTCATGGGTTGTCTTAACTTTTTTCTAAAAAAAATTTCTAGCAAATCAGATTGAACTGGAAACAAGGATCTCTCTGTGTTTTATAGCTTTATTGAGATATATTTAAGATACCCACTTAAAGTGTACAGTTTTTGGTGTTTTTAAAGTTGTGCAACTATTCACTATATAATTTTAGAATATTTTTAACAGTCCTCAAAAAAATTCACACCTATTAGCAATCACTTCGCATTTCCTCTAATCCCAAAGTTCATGGCAATCGTTAATTTATGTTGTGTCTCTATGGAGTCACCTATTCTGGATGTTTCATAGTACCATGTGATAATTTGTATCTGGCTTATTTCACTTACCACAATATTTTCCTTTTTTTTTTTTTTAAGATTTTTCAGATTTTTATTGCTCATGGATTAAAAAAACCTTAAATGCAATGTGGCAATAGTCCTAACACTCTTGTAAACAGAATACAATTGAAAATTTTACTATACTCATGGTTGTGTAGAAGTTTTTAAGTCTTAAAACCTCTTAATATAATCATGTATATCTGTGTACAAACATACATCACATTTTAAATAAAATGAAATTTATGTATGTTTTGTACATAGATATACCTGATTAGATTTTTTTTTTTATATTTAGCAAGAGTACTTACTACCCAAGTTGTATAATGTATCCTCAGGGTATCAGCTCGGGAGGCACATGTCAGTGTGTCCTCTTATTGCTTATGTTAAATTTGTATTGCTCAGTAAAGGTAGTGTCCACAGATTTCACAATTGTAAAGGGTACTTTGATCATATTTTAAGAATCATTTCCAAATCCTATAGCTTGATCTTTGTATTTGAGTAGTCATAATGTTAAAAAAATGTTGTCTTTGTACTAGGAGATGGATGAAATTATGTTAAACTTGGTGTAGATACCAAAGAACTACAAAATAAATGTGAAAAATGCACAGTATGTTATTAAGGGACAAGAAGGAGTTGTAAAACACAGATGCCTGTGTTTCCAGTGGTGCCAGATTTTCCTATTTTTAAAAGAGAAACCAGAAATCCATAGTTTGTGCTTTCTATACTAAAAGGATGTTGTAGTTTTGATAATAGGATGAGGTGGTTCATGAAAGTGGGTTGAGTTTTACTCTGGAATTTGCAAGATTAAGGACTGTGTTGTGGAAGGAATGTGTGAAAGACTTGGGAGAACAGTGAGAGAATCATCTGTAGAAAATGGTGAAAAGATTTTCTTGGCTCAGTGGCTCCAAACCAAGCTGAGCATATTAACAGGGAGATGATCTGAGAAAGATGTTAGAAGCATATGTTTAATAATGAGGGAGGGGATAATGAGAACATCTTCCAGTCTGAGGAAAGGAGGCAGGGCCACATCACATGACACAGTCTGAAAGTGAGAATATGGCATGTATTTTGTAGGACTCTTCCATGTAGTTCTAAGTGTTCAAATTAGTTCAAATTGTGTTTCTACACAATTTACTGTAGTTTGATTTGTTCTTTTTTACTGATGGTCTTGGTTTAATTGGGTTTACTAACATATTCTTTGCTCTACATCAGCTGCGGGCTCTGTATTCAATGTACCTTCGGAAAACAAAGAGTTTGAATAAATTACTCTATCACCTCTTCAGGCTTATGCCAGAAAATCCAGCCTATGGAGAGACAACTGTTGAGATTTCAAATAAGGACCCTAAAACATTCTTTACTGAGGAACTCCAGCTGAGTATTAGAGGTCAGTAAGACACAGGTTTGTGTCCTTTCCTGGAGACTAGGCTCAAAATAGGTTGTAATAAACTTTACCCTGGAGGCATAATGTCAAATGTGAGTCCTAGCTAAAGAATTTTAAAATGCAAGATTTTCTGTATTTCTCCAAGTAGGACAAATAGATGTTGTGGTTAAGGTTGTAGAGAATTTACTAAAATTTTTAAAGCTTGCCATATTGAGATTGTTATCCTTTACTCTATAAATATGTATTATGACATTTTATAGCCATGTTAATAAGCAGTCTTCAGTTAGGAAAACAAAGATGAGTAAGATTTATATCCTTCACTCTGGGAGCGCAGATATTAGGTGAGAATGGTAGACTTGCAGGTCTAAACAATTTGCAAAGCATAGAAGTTTTTTAATGGCTTAGAGATACGAGGATGAACTGTTTTTTTGTAAATATTGAAGCGATTATTCTAAGACATTTGCATAGCAGCTCAGTGAGCTCTGGAGAAAGGAGAACAAACTCCTTTTCTTAACATGACAAAGAGAATCTTTAACTTTTCCTCCTTTTTAAAAATATATGGATTCCATTTTATTTGTGGTCTTTTACGTGAGATACAGAACATTATTTCTAGGCAGAGTTTTCATTGTCAGATGGGATTTTCATTCTTACACTTTTGACATTCTTGTGGTTCATTTTGAATGTGTGGGAGGATGCTAGCACTCAAGGGTTCTGGTTTCTCTGGCATGTTTCTGTCTTGTGAGCTGGGCACTCTTGTTGATTAAGGATGACTTTCTATGGAAAATATTAATATAAGCCTATTATTCTTTGTAAGAACTACGTATCACTAACTAAGATTTTTATTTTTTCCTCAGAAACTACAACTCTTCCATATCATATTCCACACTTGGCTTGTTCAGTCTATCATATGACGTTAAAAGATTTGCCTGCCATGGTTAGGCTGTGGTGGAACAGCAGTGAGAAGCGTGTTTTCAATATTGTAGATAGATTTACAAGCAAGTATGTCAGTAATGTTCTTTCTTTTCAAGAAATCTCTTCTGTGCAAACAAGTACACAGCTATTTAATGGCATGACGGTTAGTAGTATCTTGACTTTTTCTAGAAGTGTTTATGTGTTGGTTGTATCAGTGTAAAAATCACAGAATTGTACTTCTTGATTCACAATTTACAGAAAAATCTTTCTACCTTATTTTCTGTTGTGTATTGAGAAAGATGTGATAGACAAGAAGTGATATTTAATACTCAAGGCACTGTTTATTAAAATAATTTAACTATTATATGAGAAAACTAATATAATATGTACATTTTATGAGCAGTATATTTTAAAACAAAATTAATGTCAGAAAATCACCTTAAAACATGTGAAATATTAAAACTTAGTCATTAAATGTGTCAGATAAATGATTGTTTTTACCTGGCTTTTCCTCCTATGAAGACATTAGCTGCATAGAGTCTATCTATTAAAATGGTTTTTGAGTGGAAGAAAGGAATTTGGCAAAAATATGACCTTTTGTGTGTTGTAGGTTAAAGCTCGAGCTACTACTCGAGAAGTAATGGCTACTTATACTATTGAGGACATAGTCATTGAACTTATAATACAATTGCCTTCAAATTATCCATTGGGTTCCATAACGGTGGAAAGCGGGAAAAGAGTTGGAGTGGCTGTTCAGCAGTGGCGGAACTGGATGCTGCAGCTAAGCACTTACCTCACCCATCAGGTGAGGTTTTGCTCATAGTGTGGCTTCCCAAACTAGAGAGAGAGAATCTCTTTGAAAGGTAGTTGAACATAAAATGTTATTTCTTCTGTTTAAGATGGAAGTAGGTGCTGGAGCAGTGGCTTGGCGGTTAAGGCGCTTGCCTGGCATGCACAGGTACACGGGTTCGAACCCCAGCACCCATGTACAAATCTGGGTGTTGGAGCAACGAAAGCCATGTGAAAAAAACTCAATAAAAATTGATTCTCTCTCTGTCTCTGTCTCTCTCTCGCTGTCCTTCTCTCTCTCTCAAAAAAAAAAAAAGATGGAAGTAGACATAAAATTCTTGTATCAACAGAGTTGTGTGCTGAAATGGTTTGAACCTGTCATTTCTGCTTTCATTCTTAAGGCTTTATAATTTATTTTCTGGTGTTTGAAAGGACTTGACTTTATTCCATTGGCAGAATAGAAAATGTAGAATAATTCATGGTATTAAGGAAATGGAAATTGAGAGAATCTTTGAAAGATATTGTACTAATGAATGCTTTCTGAGCTACTTTTATGTTTCAACTCTCCTTTGGTTAGAGAAATCCCAGTACCTTGACTTTTAAATTTTAAACAAATTTTAAGTTTCCTTCAGTTCTCTTCATACATTGTAGTGTATCAGTAGTCATTCCTTAGTAAAGAAAAAAATTATTTCAAAACACATATATTCACCAATATTGTGGAGCTGGAAAAATCAGTTGAGAAGGTAAGATAATTTGATCATTTTCAGTTAAGAGTTGGGAGATCTTTAGGTCATTTATTATTTAAAGAGAATTTCATCAAAGAAGCTGAGACCATATGACTTCAAAGATTGGTTCAGAAGCCTTTGAAGTTTATTTATTTATTTTTTTAAAGAGAGAGCGACAGAGTGAGAGAAAATCAATTTTTATTAGTTTTTTCATGTGACTTTCATTGCTCCAACAGTTAATTGTATGTGGTGCTGGGGTTCAAAACTGTGTCCTCACACATGCCAGGCAAGTGCCATAGCCACAGAGCCACCGCTCTAGCCCCTGAAGTTTATCTTTAATGGAAAAAAATTTTACATCTATTCTTAAAATTTTGGAGGTTATTTTTAAAAACCAACATTCATAAAACTAAGGAGATGTGCATGTAAGCTTCAGAAACATAATTCAACTTTGAAAATTTGTGAAATTTTGTAAAAATAACATGTGGACTTTAATTTATAATTATTTTTCTCTTTGTTAACAGAATGGAAGTATTATGGAAGGCTTAGCATTATGGAAAAATAATGTAGATAAACGTTTTGAGGGTGTTGAAGATTGCATGATCTGTTTCTCAGTCATTCATGGTTTCAACTATTCTCTTCCCAAAAAAGCCTGTAGAACATGCAAGAAAAAGTTCCATTCAGCCTGTTTGGTAAGTCTGAGGCAAAATTAACCTTTTTATATTTTGTGTGTGTGTGGTTTTTTTTTTTTTTTTTTTTTTTTTTAATATGATGGTTAACTTTGGGAAACAAAATAACTATTAATTTATGGAGACTGGTGGCATCAAAGTACTTTAATAAATAGATATTTCTTTTTCATTTTTTACCAGTATATTATAATTACACATAGTAACGGGAGTCATTATGCCATATTGGCACATGCATATAACATGATTTGATCAGTCTAATTCCCCAGTACCTTCCCTTTCCTTCTCCCTCCCCCATCTACTTGCTTTACTCTACTGATCTCTCTTCTATTATTATTTCAATTAGTGCATTATAATTTTATACACATACGCATACATACATATACATACATACACACACGAGATTCACTGTGGTATATTCATACATGGATATAGCATGATTTGGTAGATTTCATTCCCCAGTACTTCCTCATTATACTTCCCTTCTCTCTTTTCTCATTACCCTTTCCTCCTTGCTCTACTCTGTTGGTCTTTGTAAGTGGATCTTTCTAATAGAGCTCTCAGCACTCAAAAAAAATAGATCTAGACCATGAAAAAGGCTACAAGATTTGAGGTAGTGGCCCTCTGGCATCAGAGCCCTTTACTCTTTTTAAATATTGCATTGGAAAGTCAGTTGCATGTGTTTACTTGTTTCACAGTAGATCCTCCTTATGTGTTCATGGTCTTGAGCATGAGCCATAGTTAGGAAGAATCCAGTGTAGCCTTTAGATGTAATATTCAGTTGTATTGATTTTGGAGAAGTGGTAAGGCAAAAATTTTAGTATTTGCCCTTTTATGATTTATCATTTGAAGTTTAATTTAGATATATTTTTATGAGATGACAGCTTTAAAATTTTCTTTTAACGTTTAAAACATTTTCTTTTCCAGTACAAATGGTTTACATCTAGCAACAAATCCACCTGTCCACTCTGTCGGGAAACCTTTTTCTGAGTTTTTTTTTTTTTTTTTTCCGTTGGAAGTGATCCCTGAAGTGAATTAAGCAAAGGCACTGGATTTGGATCCATCTTAAAGTGTGGATGTGAGGAAGCCAGTCAGCATTACTTTTAAATAGGACCTTCTCTGGAAAATTATTTTGGTTAATGTGATGATCTTAAAATCAGGTTTACCTGTCTTTAGATTGCTTTGTAAATGTTTGGAAACTTTTTCTTTTACAAAAGACTATTACATATTTGAGAGAAAATATTTATATTAATGGTTTAATCTCTTTGTATATTTAAAAATGAATATAAAAAATCCCTAAATTATAGAATCAAAATTTGTGAAAATGTACAACTATGTTATAATTTATAAACCCATTCAGTTTGTTGGTCTGTGTTCCATAACAGTCCAAGTGTGAGCTAAAATGAATTGAGAGAGTTGATGTACACCTACAGATATTTTAAGACTTATTTATTAGTTATGACAGCAAAAATTAGTATTCTGGATTTTTAGGTTATTTTAATGATAAAAATGACACTAAGCTATTAAATATATGGCTTATCTTAAAGCTCTTTAAAGCATGCTATGAAATCCTATGTAAAAGAATGTAAACAACTTTAAGGTGCCTCCATTTATCAAGGGTTATGAAATTCAGAAAATTAATTCATGACACTGACATTCTGCTTGTGGAAGAATTATTTCCATGTATTAAGAGAAATTTGAATTGTAAATTTGTCAGTGAATTTATTACTCAGTTTGAGTACATCATCAGAGGGTGGGAATTAGAAGTAGTTATTTGATTATTTCATTTGTGAAGCAAAATGGCAATTATCCCTCTATTGAGAGGGAAGAAATAATATTACTGGAACTTCAGAATCGATGGGAAAACCAACATTTAAAAATATTGTAGGAGGCTTTCAATTTTGTAAGAAAATTTTGCTATCCCAACTAGCCAAAGTTGTACTAAATAAGGAATTTGGGGGAGCTAATTTTTTTCAGCCTTCAGAAATGAAAATTAAAGATTTTAGTACTAAGTAAAATTAAGTATAATAGGCTGAAGTATATGAGCAGGTGAAGGAAGACCTGCATTTTCACAGCACTATTACTCTTAAAAATTGTGCCCAAAGTATAAAAGTGTGGAAGTTTGGAACTTAGAATAATTTTATTACAGTCTTCCATTCCATAGAAAATAGTATATCTAATAGGCTACTTAAGAGATTAGCTAATCATCTGTGTTGCAAATGTTTAATTGACAAAAAGCAACTCATGTTAAATAAAATTATTGCCAACCATCAACTGGGTAAAATGACTGTTATTGAAATAGTATGAATGTGGTCAGAAGATTATAGTTGAGAGTGAAATAAGATGTGTGAGTTACAGATCTCTTGAGTTGTATTTGTAGATGCAGTGTCCTATCCAGTTTTGTTTGTCTCTGAAATTTTTCTTTGTAATTTCTTGTTTCCTAGCCTTGAGACTCAGAGTCAGTAAATGCAGTACAGGCAGCAAAATTCTACCTCTCCTTAACCCCTTTCTTAAAAGATTCTCTTTCTATGTCCATCTCTGACATAGTAATCCCAAAGGATTGTGTTACTCTCCTGTGAAAGTTACACACTTTTCCTTTAAAAATGGTTTTATAATAAAACTTGGTTTATAACCTCTTCAGTATTGCTATTTCTTGGCTTCTCACTCAACCCCAAGGTGGGGGTGGAGGGGAAAGGTAAAGATAGAACATTGTTTTTCTATGAAGTATTAGGCCATCAGGTTCTTGTTGAAACACTGTAAGCAATTATGATTAAATAACTACTCTTCATACTTAGGACTCTTAATAGGTTTCCTTAAGACTTGTAAGTATAAGTGTAAAGCTTGTTTATGTGTTAAAGAAAAAACTTGCCAAAATAATACTGAAATTTAGAATACCACATTAATTAAAGATTTATTTGTAATAGTTTTCACAATCCTAGAAAAGGATAGTAGCCCTTAAAATATTATCATAAGGACATTTTATAAAATTGCATGAGATTCAGAGCCTGTTATAAAATTTTAATTTAAAATCCCAAAATAAATTGCAGATTTTAAAATTTATTTTTGATTTCTTATTTATCTCATACTCTAATGTTTGTACCTCAGTTTTGTGGCTTACATAATATGTTATTGATACATTTTTGTGGTGTGAATAATTAATGTTATTTTATTGTTATATCATATGTACCCATTAAAATTCTTTTCAATTACAAAGTATTTCAGATACACAGAAAAAAATATAAATGCCCTTGTACTCTTCACCTACTATTTTGCCATTTTTGCCTCTGATTTTTTAAAGAAATAAAATGTTACTCTTTTGTATTCCTCCTGGTGCCATTTTCCTCCTTCCCTCCCCAGAGCTAGCCTCCTATTCTGAAGTTCGTGTGATTCCTTTCTACTTAAGATTCTATACCATGTTTGTATCCATAAAATGTAGTTTTAAAAAAAGTTAGTTCTAATATCCTACTGTATGTAGCCTTTTGTAAGTTGCTTTTTCACTGTCTGTAGGCTGTTTATCTTGTATTTATTTACCAGTCCTCCCACTAATGATCATTTCAGTTATTTTTGCCATTTGAACGGTGCTGTAAGTGCACATTCTTCCTCATGCAAATGTGGTAGGTGTTGGAGATAGGCCTCAAAATGGAACTTCAGGTAGCAGGTTATGTATACTCTGATGTTGGATGTTGTCAAATTGTTCTCCATAGTGATGTACAAGTTTGTACTCACAGCAGCGATGCCAGAGAGTTCTGGTTTTTCTATCTTGTCACCAACATTTAGTCTTACCAGAATTTTTAAGTTTCCCAGTTGAGGACTGTGATATAAGTAGCTCTTTGTTTTAATTTATATTCCCTGTCTACCATTGATAGACTTTGATATTTATTGGGCATTGTTTTACAAATTTGTTGTCCATAATCTATACCTATTTTTCTACTAGATTCCTTGCAGTCTTATAAGTGATAATGCTTTATCTGTTATAAGACTTCTAGTGTATGGCTTGTCTTATGATTGTCTTTAATTTTATAGAATTTTTCAATTTAACCAGATTATTCTTTTCCTTTGTGATTGAACCTTTTTTTGTGTTAGATTTTAAAAATTTGTTCCTTCCCTGAGATTTAAAAAAAAGAAAATTGATAATATTTTGTCCTAAAAGTTTTAAGTTGCAAAATGTGCATAATTAAACTGTAATGATTTTTTGAGACTATTGTTAGATAGAATTCTTACTCCATATTGATAGGTATTTCTGACAACATCATTTATTAAATGTAAATAGTACACTCACTTCCTCATTAACTTTGTAGTGCCTCCTGTCTTATATTATTACTACTTCCTCTTGTATGTATGGATTGGCTTCTGGGCGTTATTCTGTTCCACTGATCTATTATCTATAGTAATTCTACTTTTTTTTTCTTTTAAAAATTATAATCAAGTGTGAGTAATTCTTCAGTCTTGTTCTTTTTCAGTCCTTCCTGATTTCTTTGGGTAGTCATATTCTGCTACTTAAGAACCTTGTTGCTCTCATTTATTTAATATCATGATCAATTGGTTCTTACTATAATGAGTTGTCTTGGGGAAGAATTGGACAAACGTGCAACTTAAACAAATGTGCTTAGGTAGCTCTTCTGGCTTTGCCAGATACTATCCTCAGTATCCTACAGTGCAATTCTTTTTTTCCAAAACTGGAGCCAGAACTTACATCTGTGATAAAATCCTTAAATCTTTTTATTTTATAAAAGTTCCTTGCAAAAGGGCTTGTTAGAACAGGGTGTTTATTGTGGAAGTCTTCTATTTTCAATACTGTAATAATGTCTTTTTTTTATTGTGGGTTTCTTTTTAGGAACAAGAATTTCTTTAGCACCATGGCATCAGATAATTTTTATATTTGGTGTCCAGATTTACTAGAATACATTAAGAGGTTAAGAAACCGGTTTGTTTCCATGGCACTCCCAAGCTCATAGCTATTTCAGAAACAAACCTACATCAGTTATTCTTAACTTGGCATGCCCAGTTGGGAATCACAAATTTGGGCACTTAAGCTTATTTGGCATTTGGTAAAATACTAGCTTCTAAAAGTTTGGGATAATTATTATTTAACCAGTTTTCATTGTTTCTTTTCACTATTGGAGACCCACTAACAGAGGCTGAAGAAGTGGCTCAGCATGTATGAGGACCTGGGTTCAATCCCAGCACCACGTACACAGCTAAGTGGAAGAAAAACAAAACCCTGATGAAAAAATAAAATGGACTCTCTCTCTCTTACCCTAAGGAAAACAAAAACAAAAAACAAACAAAAAAACAAGACCCACTAACAAGCAATATCTGAGAATTTGGGAAAGAATAGTTCAAACTGACTTCTGGGCTTGGGCACTTCTCAAACTATAGGACCACAATTATGGGTTTCTCCTTCATCACCCAAGGGTATTAAGTTTTTGGATTTCAGAGGATCACACCAGTAGTTAGGGAAATAAGGAAACAGTGATTATCCATTCTATGGCACCATTAGAATTATTTTTTCATATTGATCTTGTACACTGAAACCTTTCTTAATTCTAATAATTTTTTTAAAATGGATTTCTTTTTCTACTCAGTAGAGCATGTCATTTGGAAATAGAAATAGTTTTCATCTTTTACAGTCTGGATGTCTTTTACTTTTTAGTCTGGACTAACCGCTTTGGCCCCAGCTTACATTGTTGAATAGAGGTGGGCAGATATCCTTGTGTTTTTCCTGGTTTTAAGGGTGGGGTAGCTTTCAATCTAATCACCATTGTGATGTTAGCTGTGGGTGATATGATCAGGTTTTTTCAAAAAAATTTTGTTTTTATTAAAGAGAGGGACAGAGAGAAAGAATCAATTTTATTTAGTTTTTCAGGTGACCTTCATTCCTCTGTCACTTTGTTGTATACCTGTTGCTGGGGTTTGAACCTGCATCCCTGAGCATGCCAGGCAAGTGTCGTAACCGCTGAGCCACTGCTCCAACTTGATATAATTGGGTTTATAGGTGAACTTAGTACAGCATCTGAAGATGCTTCACCTAATTAGGCTGCAGTTTCTCTAATACAGGAAAAGCCCAGCTGTTGGATCAATGCTAGACATGAGGCAATTGATTTTTTTTTCTCCAATAGTGGGGATTGAACATAGGAGTGCTTTACCACTAAATTATGTCCCTAGCCCTTTTTATTTTTTATTTTGAGGCAAGGTCTTGCTAGTTGCCAAGACTGGCCTCTAATTTTGGATCCTCCTGCCCTATTCTCTTAAGTAGTTGGTCTTACAGGTGTGTGCCACTGTGCCCCACAATGCAGTGGATTTTTGATGTGTGCCATGTATTGAGAAATTGTTATTCTCAGCACTACTGGTATTTTTCAGCTGCATAATTCTTTGTTTTGGGACCTGTCTTGTGTATTGTAGGGTGTTTAGCAGCATCCCTGGTTTCTGTCCTCTAGATAGCTGTAATACCATCATCCCTCTTGTGACAACAAAAAGTGTCCAGACTTACCAAGTGTCCCTTGGGTAACAGAATTACCTCTAGTAGAGAACTGTTACCTTAGAGCACAGATTAATCAAGAATCATTTAATAGAAACAATGTGAACCATATTTTGCTAGTAGGCATATTAAATATGTAAGACAAAATAGGTCAAATTAATTTGAACACATTGTTTCACTCAGTATACCCAAAATATTTCAAAATGCAATCAATATAAAATTAAGTACATTCTGTAAATTTTTTTCATATTAAGCTTTTGGAATTTAGGGTGTATTTTAAATTGATATTTCAATTTGGGTATGAAATTTTCATTAAAGATACTTGATCTGTATTTAGATTTCTGAAAATTTACATCTGAAGAGCATATTCACATACTCAAATTCTAAACATAACTTAAAATTTCCAAAATTTAAGTTAATTGAGTTCTTCAGTCACACTCCACATTTCAAGTCTCAGGCATGTGTGGCTAGTGGCTACTGTTTTAGAGAGTGCACACTTCATCTTATATGTACATATAAAAAGGTTTAAGATAATCTAGTATATATGTATCTATGATTGTACAATAACTCAAGTCCTTAATAAAAATTTAAAAAAAAGATAATCTAGGAAGAATCCATCTGGACTCAAGCTCAGCTCCAGATACTTTTACTATGATTAGAGAGTCTTGTTCATAAGAGTTCTATGATCACAGCTCATTTGCTATTTTTTGAATCTTAAATAATGTATGTCCAAATTAGCTATACTTTAAACATATATAGAATTTTCCAGAACTTTAAAAAATAATTGTGCAATTAATTTTACCTGGAAGTTCCTTTTTTTTTTTTTTTTTTTTAAAGAGAAAGGGACAGTGAGAGAGACAGAAAGAGAGAAATAACTTTATTTAGTTTTTTCACAAGGCCTTAGTTGCTCCAACACTTAGTTGTGTACATGGTGCTGGGGTTTGAACCCAGGTCCTCATGCTTGCCAGGCAAGTGCCAAAACCGCTGAGCCACCGCTCCAGCCCCTCCATTTTTGTTTTTAAAAGACAGTAAAAGGAAGAATCAATTTTATTTAGTTTTTCATGTGGCTTTCGTTGCTCCAACACTTAGATGTGTACGTGGTGCTGAGGTTTGAACCCATGTCCTCGTACATGCCAAGCAAGTGCGATAACCACTGAGCCACCACTCCAGCCCCTGGAAATTCCATTTTTAAGCCAATCCCTAATTATTAGCAATATTTACATCATGGAGAAGAAAGTACTGTATCTTGATTATGTTCTCAGAATGATAGCTGTAAGTTCTTAGAAATTTCCACTACTTTTGTGGCTTTAGTTCTATGAGGGATCTGATATTCTATTGTAGGAAAATTAGGCAACATACCATATATTCCCATTTTGTAGACCATTATCTGTAGGACTTTAGAAAAATATCAGGAAAGTGATAGTACTAATTCTCCTGGAGTGGCATTGCTGGAGGAATTTTGGGTAGTTTTCTTGTTTCTTAGACAAGATGGGACAATTAATTCATCCCATGGGCCCTCTGTTTACAGGTGTTATTAATGGTAGCTTCTCATTCCTATGTGTTTGCTTCCTATTTGCCTAAATTTTCATAAGTTCTTGATTATAAAGAGTTGGGCTATTTAAACCATTTCCTAGGTTTGTTGTTTTATTTGCTACCTTTAACCATTTTGCTCTCACAGAAGGAGCTAATAATTATTGAACTGATTCAGACGTGGTAGTTCAGGAGAATAAGCAATAATCTGAATTCTTAAGCAAATCTCTGTTCAAGGTTAAGATTAATAGCATTCAACTTGACTCTAGATCAAGGTTCAAAATCAGTTTCTATAGAGCTGCATGCTAGTCTAATAGTTCTGAAGAGATATGATATTATGTAATTGTTCTTTCCTAAGGAAACCTTTGAAGAAAGGATTACTTGTTTAGGAGGTAAAAGAATGCAGGATTGAAGGTTTAAGCTGATGGTAAAAATAAAATCAGAAAAGCTGGTTCAGTGGCTGAACACTAGCTTGTATGTGTGAGACTGGGTTCCATCCAGCACCACAAAAAGATGCAAGGAAGAGTAGGTTTTAGAAGGGCTTTAATGGGAGTAAACTAGAATCTCTGAGAGAGGCTTTCTTACAGTAACTATTTGATTTTGCCACAACCGACCGAAAGTTGACTATTAAGTGCTTCAGGTTTTTTTTTTTCTTTTTTACCCCTAATTTTTCTAGAATATCTCTGAAATGTTACTAATTTTGAGATATCAGATGTTCCCTATAATGGCTATTGTAATTCTAAGTTTTTTCCAGCAAATTATTAGGATTATAGTGAAAATTCTGCCAGAAGGAGATACATGAGGGACAATCAAGGGACAGTCCACTACATTTTCGGAAGTGTACTTATTAAATGATAGACGAGCTTTCCCAAACAAGCAGTGGACTGGAAGAGCCATGTGATAGATGACCCCAACAACTGGTAACCCTGAAACATGGAAAGTGAACTTCTTTCATGAATTGACAGGCTGTGTGGGGGTACTTTGATGAAGATTTCAACAGAGGACCCAAAGCTGTGATTGACCACTTATTTTTGTCATCACTTTAACAGACCATTTGTCTTTAGGGTAAAACTTTATTTGGAAACTTAACAGCCTCTGCCTCCATCAGTTCCCTAGTAAACAATAAGGGACAAAACAAGAACATATAGGACAAGAATCTGTACAAATAGGTGAACAAGAAAGGGGAAAGCAAGCCAAGCAATGGGAGAGAACAGGTAGGGTAATGGCAAAAATATTCACCTGTGGGAGATGCTCTTGTGAACGCAGGATTAGGTTTGGTTCACAATGAAAAACAAAATGTGGTTTAAACTAAGAAATTAATTTCTCTCCTCCCTAAATGATATCTAGCTATAGAAGCAGATCAGGAGTGTTATGCAAGGCTTATCATCATCAAGGACCTAGGTTTCTTCTCTCTGGTTGCTTCCCAGCATTCTCAACCCGTGAGTTCCATCCGCTTCATGGTTCAAGGTGGGTGCTCCAGCTCCAGATATTTTTTTGTACTTTACAGGCAGCAAAAAGGAAGGACAAACAGGAGTAATGTTCCCTTGATTTAAGAACATTCCTCAGAAGTCACAGAGATAATTTTACTTATAGCCTGTTAGAAAATATTTATTGTTGTATCCACACTAGCTGCAAGAGAAGCTGGCAAAAATCTGGAATTTTATTGCTGGGGAACATAATAATATATTCAGGGAAGAAGTAAAAGTGTATCTTACATCTTATCTGGAATTTGTTTAAACACCTTAGTCTTTCCTTATGCTACTCAATATGTCAGTATTTGAAAGCTTGTGAGGACCATAATGTTCTAGAGTTGAGTATGCCTTTAAAATGTACAATTTAAAATTAAAACGTATACAATGTATTATGATTTTCATTGTAATTTTTAATTTACAGAAGGTGTTACTGGTATGCTTTATAGTTCGTTTTCTAGCTATCCCATCTATTTTGTGTTCCTTCTTTCTCTTTGCCTTTTTTTCATTTTTAATAACTGGGTACTTTTTATTGTTTCCATTTTCCATTTGTCTTACTTTACATTACAAAATGAAACATTCATATTCCTGTATTAACCATTTTAGATTATAGCATTTACACTTGACTTACCAACATCTCTTCAATTAATGCTTTAAATTAATTTCATTAATTTCATTAATTTTCCTAAAAAAAAAGCAAGGACCTTAAAATTGCTTTAGTTCTGTTCTTTTTTGTGCTGCTGTTTTCAGGTATTCTATTTCTCTATTTTTTTTTTTAAAGAAGGAGGGACAGTGAGAGAGAGAGAGAAAATCAATTTTATTTAGTTTTTCATGTGACTTTCGTTGCTCCAACACTTTATTGTGTACGTGGTGCTGGGGTTCGAACTCGCGTACTTGCGCATGCTAGGCAAGTGCTGTAACCACTGAGCCACTGCTCCAGCTCCTATTTCTCTATATTTTTAACTCTACAGAACATTATTATAGTTTTTGTGTCCACATAGTCATGTAATATTTTCCTTCATATTTACCCTATGTATTGGTCATCATTTCTTATTATATCTTTGACAGTTCTTTTGTGAAACCCTGTCCCCAAAATAGAACATAAAAAGGTGGGGATGTATGTGGTTCAGTGGTTAAGCACCCTGGGTTCAATCCTTGGTACAACAACAAAACAAAATATGACCCTTAACCTCCTGAGTTTGACTTACTTCACTTAACATGATGGTCTCTAGTTCCATACATTTTCCCGTAAATGCCATAATTTTATTTTTCTTTGTGGCTGAATAAAACTCCATTGCATATATATATACCACATTTTCTTCATCCATTCAACTGTTGATTGACACCTAGGCTGGTTCCATAGTTGGCTATTGTGAATTGTGGTGCTATAAATTGGATATACATGTATCACTGTAGTAAGATGACTTTTAATTCTTCAGGATAAATACTGAAAAGTGGTATAGCTGGGTCATATGGTGGTTCCTTCCATGCCGAGCCTTTTGAGGAAACTCCATACTGATTTCCACAGTTGGTTATACTAATTTTTAGGCCCATCAACGGTGTAAAAGTGTTCCTTTTTCAACATATCCTCTCCACCATTTATTATTCTATTATTATTTGTGTTCTTGATGATTGCTATCTTGACTGGTGTGAGATGAAATCTCAGTGTAGTTTTTTGATTTATATTTTTCTAATTGCTAATGATGTTAAACATTTTTTAATGTATTTTTTGGCCATTCTTTTGAGAAGTGTCTGTTCAGTTGCACATTTATTAATTGGGTTATTTGATTTTTTTTTGGTGTAAGTTTTTTGAGTTCTTAGTATGTTCTAGATATTCATCTGTCAGAAAAGTAGCTAACAAAGATTTTCTCCCATTCTGTGGGTTCTCTCTTCATATTCCTAATTGTTTCCTTTGCTGTGCAGAAGCTTTTTAATTTGATGCTGTCTCATTTATTAACTAATTCTTGGTATTATTTCCTGGGTTTTTAGGAGTCCTATTGAGAAAGGTGTTGCCTGTGCCTAAAAGCTGAAGTGTTGACTGATTTCTTCTAGGAGTTGCACGGTTTCTGCTTTAATCCCGAAGTGTTGATCCATTTTGAGTGGATTTTTGTGCAGGGTGAGCGATCAGGGTCTACCTGCGTTCTTCTACATGTGGATAACAGGTGATGACATGACTCTTGATTGATGTTCTTTCATACAGAAATTACTTTATGCTTCAAACTGGCAGTTTGGATAACAGTATCTGATTAAGAAGTTGAGGTTCACTCATTTTGAGGGTTGATACATTTATTTTTCCTTGGGTTCTTTTTTTGACTTATCCTGAACTCCAGGTTTTGAATCCCCAGACCCATTAAGGCTGACAGATTGTCTCGCCTTTTCATCCTCTAGGCCACCATTTTCTGTTCATCTTATTCCCACTTTTTAGTCTCTGCACTTAACTTCTGAGCATGATTTTGACTCTTTTAAGCAGATATCTCTATCTCTGTTTCTGTATCTATAAAACTATCTAATTTTTGGTTAGAGAACTTAGCCTGGTAAACGTTTATTCAGAAGTAACCCCAATATTTTCCATGAGAAAATCTCCCACTGGAGTGAAGCAATTACCTAGATTATTCATCAGCTATCAATTCCATTCTTTTTCTTTTTTTTCTTTTTGGGGGATGGTATGGATTTATAACTTTTATAGCAATAATAAGTGCACATACCCTATTTTAGTATCCTAGCATAAATTCTAATTGGAGTGAAATGATACTTTATTCTGATTGATTTGTATTTCCCTGGTTAGTGATGGTGGCTATTGTTATGTCTTCTTTTGAAAACTATGTAGTTTTATTCTGTACTTAACAAAATCAAAATAGTAACTTAAAACAAAGAATCATTGCCTAATAGTTGGTGTGTCTGAAATTTAATGATGGCTTATCTGGGTGGTCCTGTATGATGCTCTGTCATGAAGTTGGTGATGTCTGTAGACATCTGTAGGCTTGTTTGGGGTTGGAGGATCCACTGCCAAAATGGCTCCCAAACATGGCTGTGGGCAGGAGACCATGACATCTCATCACATGGATCTCTTCAAGGGGCTGCTTGAGTGTCCTACTAAAAATGGCATCTAGTATTCCCCAAAGTGACTGATCCTAGACAAAAAGACAAAAGCTGTAATGCCTTTTATGATCTATTCTCAAAGTCTACACCATCACTTTGGGTTCTCCGTTAGTAGCACTCCTAGTTGTGGCATGTATAGCTCCACTCTATAATGGCGCTTTGTTACCTACATTTGCCCTTCATTACATCTTCTTAATCCATACATTAGAGCACACTTCACTAATGATTACTTGCACCTTAAATAGAATCTGTCCACTAGGTGCTCAAAGATCAACTTAGTCCATTAACAAATGTTATGCCCCCTCCTGACAGCAGAAACTGGCACCACCTGTCACTTCTCTGATCTTTCTCTGAACCATTGGTTCAGACACTTTTTAAAAAAAATTTATTTTTTTTTTAAAGATAAAGGGGTGAGAGAGAGAGAAAGAATCAATTTTATTTAGTTTTTCATCTGCTTTTCATTGCTCCAACATCATTTGTGTATGTGGTGCTGGGGTTTGGACCCGGGTCCTTGGGCTTGCAAGGCAAGCACTGAAACCACTGAGATACCACTCCAGCCCCTGGTTCAGGTATGCTTTAAATCCAATGTTTGTGTCCCTGGGCCAGTTTAGGGTAAGCCTTACACTTGTTAGTGTAAGTCTTGTCTTGTTAGTGTAAGTCTTGTCTTTTCCCTTACTCTAGTTTCTGCAGTTATCACAGTATCTGTGAAGGTGTAGGCATCCCTTTCTGATGTCTCTATTCTTGTGGTTGTTCACCCTGGCCGAGTTTTAGTCAGGGAGTTGGTGAAGAGATACCGATTCCCTCTCTTCATCCCCCAGTGTTTTGATTCAGTGGTATATGGTGGGAGCCCTGGCGTCAGTATATCTCATAACATGTGCAGGGAGATACAATGTGCAGCTGCCGCTTAGAAGCACTGCTCTATTTCTAATTAGCTAGAACAGGGATGAGCAAGCTCTTTCTGTAAAGGCTAGGTAAGTATTTTGGCTTTATGGACAACCACTCCACTCTGTATCACAAAAGCCAATGAATGAGTATGGCTCTGGTCCAGTAATATAGTACTTATAAAAACATTATGCTCTGGATTTGGCTTGTGTGCTGTAGTTGGCCAATCCTTGAATTACAATAACACAACATAAATACCTTGAAACTACAATAGAAGGCTGGTGCAGGGCCAAGCTGCAGGAGTCTCACTAGTTCATTCTGAATTCTAATAATGACAAATAGTTCAATTTCTCTAATCTTTACCCATTTGAAGCTAGCTGCTTGGCATCGGCTTAGGTGTGATATAATTTGTATTAAATGTAGAAATGCACCATTAAGAACTACCTTTCTACCAGGATCCCTGCCATTACCTGATTGTGGTGGAGTCATGGAGGAGACAGTAACCGCTGAGCCAGAGATCTTGCCTATGGATTGCCACACAGCTATGATATTTAGCCAAAGGCCTTGTTCACATGCAACTGTGGTCCTAACCGTTGGTCTCGTTTTCCACATTTGGCAGAAGGTGCATGCTGGAAGACATTTCTCCATGCATCTATTGTCTTCATGTCCTTGCCAGTGAGGCATGATATTTTCAAGAATGTTTCATAGTAACTATCCTTGGGAGATATGGATAGTGTCTTTCTCCAAAGAGGTGTCTCTGGTGCAAAAAGTCAGTTCTCATTCTCCAGTCTAATAAACATGCCTAGCAAAAGGACGGCATCTTAATGCCCATGATCAAAGACTCTGGTTCCCCAAGCCGAGAGTTTCTCTCCTATAGTGCAACCCACTGTGCTGTGCAGGTATCCATCTGGGCCCATCCATTCTGTTCCAGTTTGAGTTTTGCTCAAGACGGCCAAGTGAAAACAACTTGGGCTCAGTTTCACCATCATTCTCACAGATCCTTAAATCTGAAGCAGTTTGTTGATAGAACCAAAAGGCAAGAAAGCAGATTGGCAAGAAAAACCAAGTGTGGAAGGGGTGATTTATAGGTGAGCACAGGAAAACCTGTCCTAAAAATGGAGTGGAGGGTATCACTGTAAAACCCTTCACTAAGACCCCAGAAAGACCAACGGTAGTGCCTCCGAGTGCTACTGAGTCAGAAAAAAAAAAAAGGACTTCTAAATATTCTGGGGTTCGCTTCAGATTCTCTCAAGTAATAGTGCTTCTAGGAAGTTCTTGAGCTCTAACGTAGCAGGAGTGCAAGACAAAGAAGGACTTATCTTTTAAAGCTAATGGAGTTAATCCCAAAACGATTGCAGGAGACTTGAAAGTTTTGAAGAGAATTATATCCACAGAAATACAGCATGAACTGAATGTGACAGAGACCACACAAAATGAGAAGAGGCACTGGACCTCTTAAGTGGGAGCCAGCCCGAGAAACTCCGCAGATGGAAATGTGTGCTACCTTTAATGAAACAAGGAAAGACAAAGCAGAGAGCTTAGAGGTGGAGACGAGTCACAGAGTCATTTCTGGGCAGCAGTAGGACTGAATGCTAAGTAAGGATATTCTAACCCACATCCAGATGAATTTCAGAATTGCTTGGGAGAAAGGACACCTCTGTTCGTCCTTCCTCTTGAACAGGGTTATCTATAGCAGCCATCAGTCTCACCACTGTATGTGAGGGTGGTGGAGGCAGGTAACTCGTAGTTTCACAGGTCTACAAAGAGTTGTTATAAGGAACTACACCTGAGGGATCGTACCCACACCTAAACCTATGCTAGTGCTGGGCACTGCACCTTGGGTCTTCTATTAGAACACACGTAGGATTACTTACGCTTAAGCTGCCTGCTGCCTTAAACAGAATAGGCCTATCTGGTGCCATAGGTTAGACCAAGACGAGATTACGGACTAAGCTGATATCATCACAGAATAAAACTTTTTGTGGTGCCAGGCCCAGTAAGGCCAATTAAATATATCACAAGTGATGTCATGTCACATCTGAGCTAAATCAAAACATGTTGTGAACAGTCGTTTTGAGGGAGTCCACATGCTAAGGAACTAAGTCGTCCTGCCAATAGCCACGGACATGAGTTAGAAAGTGCATCGTTAATTCTCATTTGAGACTTGATGATTATGGCCTTAGCTGACAGCTTTTTTAAAATCTTGGCAATCCTAAGCCTGAGCTTCATAGCTGTTGCCAGATTTCTGACTCTCAGAAATAAATGATGATGTTGTATTAGGCTGCTAATTTGGGGGATAACTTGCTATGCAGGAACAGGTCACTATAAGACAGACATCAGTGCAATCACCAGTCATCTTAGAAAAAGAACATTAACAATGTTGAAGCCTGTCTGAACCTCAGGTCCCTCTAGTCCATTCTACATCTCTCTGACTTCAGCTGGAGAGCTTGCTTTTAAGAGCTCTGGTGATTAGATCAGGGCCACTTTGATGATCCAGGATAATCTCTTTAAGGTTCATAATTAGATATGTAAAATTCCTTTTCGATAGGCAAAACATATTCACAGAGATTAGGACACGAACATTTTTCAGGGCCGGTGGCATTCTGCCTTCCATATGCATGTATATCGAAACTAATAAACTAAAAATCTTTTAATAAATGTTCCCAAATGAGTTTTGTTTAATATTTTTGTGTAATTCATGTTGAGTAAATGATTTTCACTGCTATATTCCACTATTAATTTTTTCATATGTTGACCAGTGAATTTCATGTTTTTTTAGTGCTTATTATAAAAAAATATTGCTATAAACATTTTTGTACACATCTGTTGGTACTCTGTGTGTGTGCATGTATATATACTTCTACCAGTACTAGTTATAGAATATTGATCTGTAGTGTCAGATATGTTTACATATATGTACATTTTTTTTGGTACCAGGGACTGAACCCAGGGGTGCTTAACCACTGAGACACATTCCCAGCACTTTTTATTTTGAGACAGGTTCTCGCTAAGTTGCTGAGGCTGGCTTTGCAATTCCTCCTGCCTCAGCCTCCAAGTCACTGGGATTATAGGCTTGAATCTATATATTGTAGTTTTCTTGGTAAACTATCATATTATCCGTTAGTATTAACATTGTTGGTATTTGTATTTGTGAGTGGGTGTCTGATGGTGGTGGTGCTGGAGATGGAACTCATGTGTATTAGGCTATATCCTCAGACCCAAATTGCCAATCCTGTCCTTCCTTTTCTTTCTTTCTCTCCTTTTTCTGGCTAGGACTTCTAGGGTTAAGTGAATAGTAGTAGTGACCTATGGCATTTTTGCCTTGTTTCTGATTTTTTTAGGCAATACTTCAGTATTTCTCCTCGAAGACTATTTGCTATACTACATCATATTGGGTTAAGAAAGTTCCCTTCCTAGTTTGAGATTTAACAAATGTTTGTCCACATCTATTGAGTGATAACGTTTTTCCTTTAATTTATGTGAATGATAAATGGAATTTATAGATTTTTCCGTTAAACCCTGGTACATTCCTGGTAAACTCAACTGGTCATGATGTAGTTTGTTTTCTATGCACTGCTAGATTTTGCTTGTTGAAGTTTTATTTTTTTCCATGTTGATGTGATTGGCTTACAGTTTTCTTATATAATCCTTATCTGGTTTTGCTATTAAGGTTATACTTGTTTGATACAGTTGTTTTGGGAAAGAATTCTCTCTTGTTGAGCATACAGTTCAACTGTACTTGAATCATCTGACTGAGTTCTAGCCACTGGAATGTGGAGTGATTAATGGAATTACTGAATTTAATGTGAAGCTACTTCCAAGATTATTTATAAAAAAATATCTCCCATGTGCAGTGTTCCTCTTTATTCCTTATCTGTGCTAACTTAGGGGTTCCAGGCTGAATGTGATAATGGAACAAAACAGCAGGATCCTGAGTCTCTGAATTGCTGAATGGAATAGAATATTCTCCACCTCTCAACATATCACATTAGACTAAAGTGAATAGCAATAAAGTTTTAGTGTGCCACTAATGATGTGGCACATTGAAGTGGAATGCTATTGTAATAAAATCCTGAAGTATTTGGTGTTGGTTTAATCATTTAGCGGATGGAGAGGTGAGCAAACTAATATCAGAAGCTAGAAAAATGGTGACCAATTTTTGTTACACATTGTCAGAACAAGTGGCAAAATTGTGGTCCACAATTTTTAAGGTACCAGCTGAGCTTAAAGGAAAGGGTTGGGAAACAGTATCAGTAGTATATATTGATTGGTATTCACTACATTTGGGGAGATATCCTAAGAAAAACTGACCAGTTTATAAGAAGTAATGAAGAAGTCTGAAGAATCTGCAAATGCAGGGTAATTGAATGGTTGAGAAATCTGGCAGCTTCTAGATCCCAAACATTAAAAATAATGTCTTAGTCAGGTGGGACACACCTGTAATCTCAGCTAGGTGGGAGGTTGAAGCGGGAGGATTGCAATGTTTGAGTCCTGCCTGGGCAATTTAGCAAGACTTCCTTCCTTCCTCTTCTTTTCTTTTTTCTTTCTTTCTTTTCTTTCTTTCTTTCTTTCTTTCTTTCTTTCTTTCTTTCTTTCTTTC
>PVKS010000351.1:144009-208183 GCA_004027875.1 Aplodontia rufa | reverse complement strand
CCACAGTTTTTGGATCCATTTATCCAGTGAGGGGCATCTGGGTTGGTTCCATAATTTAGCTATTGTAAATTGAGCTTCTATGAACATAGATTTCACTGTCTCTCTAATGTGCTGATTCTAAATCCCCTGGAAAAATACCCAGTAGAGGAATAGCTGGATCATATGGTGGGTCCATCCCTAATTTTTTGAGGATTCTCCACACTGCTTTCCAGAGGGGCTGTACCAGTCTGCAATTCCACCAATGGTGTGCTAGTGTACCTATCTCTCCACAACCCCTCCAGCATCTATTATTGTTCTTTTTTTTTTTTTTTTTTTTTTTAAAGAGAGAGGGACAGTGAGAGAGACAGAGAAAGAGAGAAACAACTCTATTTAGTTTTTCACATGGCCCCAGTTGCGCCAACACTCAGTTGTGCACGTGGCGCTGAGGCTTGAACCCAGGTCCTCGCGCTTGCCAGGCAAGCGCTGAAACCACCGAGCCACCGCTCCAGCCCCTCTATTATTGTTCTTCATTATTTATTATCTATTATCTTCTTCATTTTTGCCAGTCTAACTGGCGTGAGGTGAAATCTTAATGTAGTTTTCATTTGCATTCTCAGATTACTAGTGATTTAGACCACTTTCTCTTGTGTTCATTGGCTTGTTCATTGTCCTCTGTTGAGAAGTTTCTGTTTAGCTCTTTGGCCCATTTATTGATTGGGTTGTTTGTGTTTTTGAGGTTAAGATTTTTGAGGATTTTGTAGATTTTCTCTAGTCCTTTTTATATTTTGAGACAGGGTCTTGCTAAGTTGCTGAGGCTGGCTTCCAACTTGCCATCTTCCTGCCTCAGCCTCCTGAGTTGCTGGGATCATAGATAGGTGTGTGTCACCATGTCTGGCAAGGGTGTGCTTTTGTCAAGAGGGAGGGAAGGACTATTTCAGAAGCCTGACCTCCAGGTTATTTACCACAGCCGCCTCCTTTTCCCTTTCCCACTATGCAGGCTGTCTCTAGAGTTAGCAGCCTTTTTTTTTTTTTTTTTTTTGTACTGGGGATTGAACCCCATGGCGGCTTTCCCATTGAGCGACATCCCCAGCTATACCCCCACCCTGTGCCATGTTTGTTTGTTTGTTTGTTTTTTAAAGACAGTTGTTTGTTTGTTTTTTAAAGACAGTATCACTATGTTGTTGAGGCTAAACTTAGGATCTTCCTGCCTCAGCATCCTGAGTCCCTGGGATTACAGGTGTGCACTACCACACTTGGTTGAGTTACACATCTTTACAGTGAAACTTTTCTCTGTTTCAATTTCTTTTGCCTTTTTTGTCATCAGTTCTGTGTTTGGGAGCAAACACTGTGCCAGTAGGGACAGAGCCATTTTACAATGAAACAGTGTGAACAGGTTCTTAGGTGTTTTGTGGAAAGGACTACTTGAGGGAGAACTGAGTGGGCCTCTTGGATTTTCTAATGAATCCTCTCTGGGTTTTGATTTGCCCTCTGCTTTTCTCCCCAGAAAGCCTCAGGCTTACCAACACTGACTCATTAACTAGCCACTATTCTCTGGAGAGGGAGAAGGAGGCTGTGGTAAATAAGCTGGAGGTCAGGCTTCTAAAACAGTCTTTCCTCCCTCTAGCCAACAATGGAATTTCCTTAACCCCACCCCTTCTCATCCTAGAGATAACTCCACCATCCCTCCTACTATAAGACTTTTTTTTTTTTTGGTGCTTGCTACTTCAGAGGAGTTTTGGTCCTCAGAAGAAATTTTTTTTTTAGTGATAACTTTTGAAATTAGAATTACATTTTATTAAGATGGTTTTCTGAGGAGGAAGAAGCACAAGGCTTCTTTGAGCTGCTGAGAATGTGCTAGGTGGTTTGTTTTGTTTTTGTTTTTTTTTCCCTGCTACCAGGGATTGAATACAGGGATGTTTAATCACTGAGCTGCATCCTGGCCTTTTTTATTTTTATTTTGAGACAGGGTCTTGGTAAAGTTGCTTAGGACCTTGCCATGTTATTGAGGCTGACTTTGAACTTGTGATCTTCCTGCGTTAGCCTCTTGAGTTGTTGGGATCACAGGTGTGCACTACCATGCTTGGCTGTCATTCAGTGATTATGTGCTTAAAACAGGATAATGTGGGGACGTTGTAGACAGCTCACTACTAAAGAGACTAACAAGGTAAATAAATCACTTAATTCCTAAGCCTCAGATTTCCTCATCTTGGGACTGGAGCAGTGGCTCAGAGATTGGAGTGTTTGCCTGGCAAGCGCCAGGACCCGGGTTCAAACCCTACCACTACATACACAACTAAGTGTCAGGGAAATAAAGCCCAGATGAAAAAAATAAAGAAAAAAATTGATTCATTCTCCCCACCCCCCACAAAAAAGATTTCCTCATCTTTAAAACAGCTTTATGCAACGCCATCTAGTCTTTTCTCTGCCACTTGATGTCCTAGCATAATAAATACCCACAGACTGTCATTATTATTGTCTTTGTTACTGTTGTAACTAATAGCTAACATTGAATGAGCACTTACTATCACTAGGCACTGTGCTAAACACTTCCCATGCTTTATGTTTTTAAATCCTCACAATAACCCAGTTAAGTCAATACTATGATTATCCCTATGTTACAGAAAAGGAAACTAAGAATTAGAAAGATTAAATAATTTGCCTAAGGTCACATAGCTAATAAGTGTTAGAGCCACAACTTGAGCCCAAGTGGGTCTATCCCTAGAGCCAGTTCTCTACACAGTCTTGTCTAATCTTTAGGACAGTCTATAACTTCACATACCTGCCTGACAGGGTAGAGGATTTGAGTAAGGGCACAACTGACTCTAGAAGGTAAAGTTGAGTCCAGTTCATGGAGGGCATTGAATGCCAGGCTAATTATTTATATTAGAATCATCCCAGTTTGGGGCAGTCTCAGGAAAATTGCTGTCTCCCTTGTTGTTTTTTTTTTTAATGTAGAAAATGCTGGGTGTGGTGGCACACACCTGTAATCTCAGCAACTCAGGAGACTAAGGCAGGAGAATTACAAGTTCAAAGCCAGCCTCAGCCACCTAGACACTCAAGAGTTTAGCAAGATCTTCTCTCAAAATAAAAAAAATAGGGGTTGGGGATTTAGCTCAGTGGCAGAGCGGTTACCTAGCACACGCAAGGCCCCGAATTTGATCCTCAGCCCTGGAAAATAAATAAATAAATAAAAATAAATGGCCGAGGATGTGTCTCAGTGGTTAAGCACCCCTGGGTTCAATCCCCAATACCTCCCTGCCAATGTAGAAAATGATAATACACATTAAAAACTGTAATATTGACGTTTTAAACAAGAATAATCAAACACTAATATATCTACCGTCTGGCCCAGGAGATGGACTATTATCAGACTCCTAACTGAAAATTACTGCCTCCAATTTCTTTCTGAACACACTCCCCCAAAATTTTAAGATTATTTAAAAACTTTTCTTTTTTTGTTAAATTTATTTATTTATTTAGGTATTGGGGATTGAACCCAGTAGCATTTAACTGCTGAGCCACATCCCCAGCCCTTTTTAAAATTTTATTTTGAGACAGTGTCTTGCTAAGTTGCTTAGCGCCTGGCTAAATTGCTCAGGCTGGCTTTGAACTTTCAATCCCCCTGGTTCAGGCCTCTCTTCAGCTGGGATTACAAGTATGCACCACCACCCAGCTTCTCTTTCTTTTTCAAAAATGTTTTTACCACTCCTGTGCCATCTTTTCAGTATGGTGAGCAGAGGTTTGTGAAGACCTGTAGAATCAGGTCAGAGCCATGCAGCCTGCCTGACACCTGTCTGTGCTGAGGGGTTGGGGTAGTTCTGTTCTGCCACTGGAGAGGAGGCAGGAGAAGACTGGAGAAACTGGCTAGACTATCAGGCTGGGCTGCAGAGATGACCTAGAAGCTTGGGCACTTGACACAGCTTTCAGGGTAGAGTTCAGCCCCTCTGAGAATGCCTAGATTGGAAGCTTTTTGGCTTTGCATTTGGAGCACAGGACAGGGATGGGGAAACCTCATATTTTGAGATATAGTATGAATTTGTTCTTGTCCAGGAAGCTTCTGGGCTAATACAGTGCTAGATGTGGGCAGGGCAATTTTAGTGGCCTGCCTCCTACTTTTACCCCCATGTATTTGCTGGAGTGTTGATTGTGCCAGTCTCTAAATTAAGTGTGTTACTTTGCTTTTCTATAAATAATTTGGTATTTGTTATTTGTTTTGCCTTTGCTTTTGTGGTTCTTTTGAATAAGAATTTTATTTTTCTTACTACTAATGGTGGTCGCTAACTGGGATCAACCAGCTAGGGCTTGGGAGAAGGAGGTGATGGGAAGCTTCTGCTCCAGTGGGCCTTGACCTCACCTTCACCTCATCCTCTTCATTTAGAATGGTCATTCTCTGGTGTCCAGAAGGTTGGATTTGGAAATCTGCCATCCAGATGTAGTTCAGTGAAATAGATTTAAGGATCCCTAGGTACTATGGTGGATGATAGAAAGATGGAACTGGATTACACCCTTAAGGAATTTACAGTCTAGATGTGAAGACAGGACTTTCCATGCAACTACACAATAAAGTACTACAAATGCCAAATGTAGAAACTTTTTTTTTTTTTTTCAAAGAAAGAGGGACAGTGAGAGAGAGAGAGAAAGAGAGAAACAACTTTATTTAGTTTTTCACATGGCCTTAGCTGCTCCAACACTCAGTTGTGTACGTGGTGCTGGGGTTTGAACCCGGGTCCTCAAGCTTACAAGGCAAGCTCCGAAACCGCTGAGCCACCGCTCCAGCCCCTGTAGAAACTTTTTTTGACTACCAGTCTAATACATGGCTATTAAAAACCAATTCAGGGCTGGAGCAGGGCCTCAGCAGTTATGGCACTTCCTGGCATCCACGAGGATGCTGGTTTGAACCCCAGCACCATGTACACAATGAAGTGTCAGAGCAATGAAAGCCACATGAAAAACTAAATAAAATCAAATCTTTCTCCCTCTAAACCCCTCCCATAACCCCCTCCCCCCAATTTCAGCCAGTCATGGAACCCCATGGAACCCCAGCTATTGGAAAGGCTGAGGCAAGAGGACTGCAAGTTTGAGGCCAGCCTAGGCAAGTTAGTAAGACCCTGTCTCAAAGTAAAGTTTCAAAAGGTCTTGGGATGTACCTCAGTTGCAGTACACTTGCTTAGCATGCACAAGACCCTGAGTTGGAGGAGCTAGGCATCCTGAGCATCCAGTATACTGCCCCTGCTGGGATACCTTGGTAGGGTACCAAAATATTAAATAGGAACTAAACTTTGTGAAGTACTTAACTCCATGCCTTATGTGTTCTGCTAGCAAATTTGTCAGGTGCCTTGTAGATGTTTTTGAATTAATCCTTATGACATTATTATAGAGGTGTCTTTATCCTTATTTTACAATAGGAAAACAGGCTTAGAGATTATTTGCCAAGGTCACATGATTAGCAGCAAGTGATAGAGAATTTGGCCATTTACTAGCTTTATGATTGAGGACAAATTATTTAATTTCTGCGGTTCAGTTTCCATCTCTAAAATTGGGCAGTAGTATTGTCTGCTTCATTAAGTGATATTTGAGCTTAATGAGGTCAGTAGAACAGTTTGGGGCACATAGTAGGCATTTAGTGTTAGCTACTCTCTTATGCCATTTTTTCCTCTTGTTCCTACTCTCATCTCCTAAATTTGATTCTGTCTGTCATCCCTTATACTTTCTTCCCCTGTACAGTTTTTTTCCTCTACTTTCTATCAGTCCGTTACCTGTCTCCTCAATGCCTCCCATTCCCGTTTCCACTCTGTTTTATTTTACCCTCTGTGCCCTCTTTACCTGTCTGTCTTTTGGGGTACTCCTTGCTGCTGATCTCTCTCACTTATATACCAGAATGAACCTGGAGCACAGTTCTCCCCACAGCTGTGTTAAAAGCAAAAATCTAAATAAGTGTTAAACCTTTATTTGTTTTTTTTTTTAAGAGAGAGAATCAATTTTTATTCAGTTTTTCATTTGCCCTTTGTTGCTCTGACGCTTCATTGTGTATATGGTGCTGGGGTTTAAACCTGCGTTCTTGTGCATGCCAGGGAAGTGCCATAACCACCAAGCCACTGCTCCAGCCCTGGTTCCTTGGTTTTAAGTTGAAGATTTTCCAACTCTGACCCAGACTCACCCTTCACGCCTGTCTTCCCACTGCTTCCACAGGGCTCTGCTTTCTCCTCTCTCCCTTTCCCATTTCATTCTACCTATGTGCTTCAAGATCCCGATTAAAATATCACTTCATTTTCTTTTTCTCTTTGTTTTTTTAAAGAGAGGGACAGTGAGGGTGAGAGAGAGAGAGTCCTTTTCATTTAGTTTTGCATGTGACTTTCGTTGATCCGACACTGTTGTGTAAGTGGTGTTGGGGTTTGAACCCTTGAACCCGTGTCCTTGCACATGCCAGGCAAGCACTGTAACCTTGAGCCACCGCTCCAGCCCCTCACTTCATTTTCTTTTCCGTACTTACTCTCAACTGGTTAGAATTTTTCTTTACATCTTTTGTAGGAGTTCACACACCCTGTCTTGAAACATAATTTTTGAGTCCATTTCTGATCTCTTTTGGAATTATAACCTGCCTCAGTGCAGATGCTGGGTTTAATTCATCTTTGTACTCTCAGTGATATCCTATAGCAGTGCTTTACACATAGTTGGTGCCCAGTAAATGTTGGAGGAAGGGGTTCCTGGTGGGCTTCTCCATCGCTTTGTGACTGTCGCGGCTCAGTGGGTGGAAACACTGTGGTTTTGTCTTCTGAGAGTCAGACATCTTTTTTTATTCGGCCATGGAGGATAGGCAGAGACTTTAGGTCCCAGTGCCTGTGTCTGTTAAGGGCTCCAGCCAGTGCCTGCCATACTCAGTCCCGTGCCTTGGCCCCTCAGCCCCTCCCCACAAATGCTCAGCGGAACAGGGGATTAGCTTCTGGCAGCACAGCTGGGATTTTGGCGGCCATTCCACAGTCGACAATAGCACGCAGCCACCGGGATAGGACAGCGCAGGCCTGCACTCCAGAGCCAGAACCTGCCTGGGCTTCGTGTTTGGGTGGCCGAGGGGGAGGAGCGGGCACAGCGCAGCATCCTGGCCTTGCTACGCAGAAGGTACGGGCTGGAGAGATTCCCATGGGGAATGGGCTTGGCGGGTGGCAATGTCGCAGGGCAGGCCGTGCCCACGGAAGGAGGCAGGCGCTTTGTGCAGAGCAAGCTGGTGAAGCATGTGTGTGCTCACAGACACGCCCGCCCTGGGCCGGCAGGAAGCTGCCCCTGTGCAAGGGCCTGTGTTTTGCCTGTTCTTCAGAAGCTCAGTTATCTGTCCTCCTCCCTGCTCCTCCCTGCCCTGCCTGCCTCCAGGCAGGAGCTGACTGAAGGTGCAGGCAGCCCTTGGCCTGCTCTGCTGTGGCTATCCAGAGAGATGAAGAGGCCATCCCTGCTGCCTTAAGCCCTGGGTGGAAAAAAAGCGAAGGGGGAGTGTTCAGGTGATCTCAGGTTTGTCAGGCAGGCTGTGGATGCGTTTTGTGTGTTTATGCCACAGTTTGGCTCGCTCTTGCAACCGTTGCACTTCAGTGATTTTGCCTGCCCGCTAGTGCCCTACCCCCCCTGCATCCCACCCTCTTGTTTGGGTACCAAGCTTCCAGCCTCCCTCTTCCCGGCCCTCTTCTCCAGTGCAACCCCCCACTCCCTGCTGAGAGGTCCCTGCTTGGCTTTGGCTCCCAGACCACGGAAGCTTGCTGTGCCTTTAAAGAAAGCAGACTCCTGGCTGTGACGCACTTCTGGCTGTCAGCCAGGAAGATCGCTCCTGCCAGGCTGACTGAGAAGAAAACCAACAACTTTTCTTTTGTGTGTGGGGTTACTTTCCACTGGCCCCCCCTTCCTCCTCTCCTTTCAAGATTTAAATGCTAATGGCGGATTAAAACCTGTAGATACGTTTGGCTTTAGGAGTCTGGTAAGGCCCCCCTGTACTGAGACTTTTTCTCCCTTACTCTTTCCTCTGGGTTTTTTGTTCAAACATGGACGAGGGGGTGGGGTAGATTCTTCACCCTCACCTCCTTTCCTGCGCCATCCTTAAAGGGGAGGGAGGGAGAGAGAGGAAGGAGAGCAAGTAAACACTCAGAAACAGGCGCTGGGAGCAGAGGCTGCCAACATCCGGGAGTGAGGGCCTTTCAGAGCGGAGGTTGCTTTCTTTCCCTCTTGCGTAGATGTCACTGTGTTTTTGTTCAGAGGGGAAAGTGTGTGTGCCTGCAGTTGAGTTGTAAAGACAGCCCAGGAGAGGGCTCCTCTGTTGCCTTGTGAGGCCCTGTGTGTACGTGGTGGTGGGCAGTGAAACCAGGTTCATTTTGTCAACTGGTAGGGACCAGGGTGTGTGAATGGAGTGGTGGGGGCAGGTGCTGATGCACTGCTGGAGTGGGGCCCCAGTGTATGTGCGCGTGCGCAGCAGCACTGCGTGCATTTTCTGGCTGCAGGCACCAAGTCTGTCTAGTTCATGATTGCAGCGTTTTTGCTCACATGTGTCGGCTCTGGCTCCAACAGAGTGTGGGGTAAAGGGGTGACATCATTAAGTACTTTTGAAGAAATCCCAGGGAATCTTGTCCCCTGCATCACTCTCAGGTTCTGCTCCAGTGCTTCAGGGCTCTGGGCCAAACTCTAGGCTACAAAGAAGGGGTGATCTCTGTGAAAATGGCAAGGCCTGAACCCAAAGCTAGTTCCTTTAGAGGGTCCAGGGAATACCTCCAGCAAGTTCTTTTGCCCCTGACCTCAGGAGTGCAGAGACAGTCTTTGGACTTGGACCAGACAGTCTACTCAGGGTTCCCCAGGGGATGAAAAAGATTGTTTTCCCTCCATGCTTCTCATGGGACTGCTGATCCTTTAGTTTTTTGCCTTCCTTAAGCAAGGAGATGTACCAGCAAGATATTTCCTATTCTGGTTTTTGTTTTTTGAGACTGGGTCTTGCTGTGTTGCCCAGGCTGGTCTCAAACTCCTAGGCTCAAGTGATTCTCCTGCCTCAACCTTTTGAGTAGCTGGGACTCCAGGTGTGTAATATGGCTGCCTGGCCCTATTCTTCTTCTCTTTTTTTTTTTTTTTTCTTTTTAATGGCCAATTAGTCTATGGCAAGATTCTTTGGCTTTTGCTGGGCCTGTTTGGGGTCACCTGCTAGGTGAGGTCTAGGTTGTTGCATGCCTGTGTTTCCTGACCTACCCCTCCCAGAGTTGGGTGAGAAGGAGCTCCAGGATACATCGTGTTCATTTTGTGAATGTAGGTGTTTCTTACATGGTCGTTACAGAGGAGTGTAAGATCTCTTTCAGAAAGGGGTGCACAACATGGAATTATTCTGGCTACAGGGAGCCAGGATTAAGTGGTGGTAAGTTTTACATTGAGCTTGGGGACACAGATGGGACAGCCGTTTTCTTAGCTGTGAGTCTGGGCCTTTGGAACTATCCAGAGAGAGGGGTATGGGGTTCAGGGAAGGACCCTTTGAGATGGGAGTATATTTTGCCCTGAAACTCGGAGTGGGAGTTAGCACTAAGAGAAGACGTTAAGTGGAGGCAGGAGTCCACAAACTGAGAGATCAGTACAGTTTAGCAGCTCTCTAGACCAAAGGTCACTTTGTGTTATCTTTAGGTAAGGTGGTGTTCAGGCAGGCAGAAAGTGGCTGAGAGTCAGTCTCCAGGGGAGCTGACGCCCAAGTTGGGGGCGGGGTAAGGAGAGCAGTGCTGCTGCAACTCAGACCTTCTGGCCTATTATTGGGTCTCTCCTAAAACTGCAGTTTTTTTTTCAGAACAGACCCCAGAACTCAGCAACCTGACCCTCTGGTGCTGGTCCTTGCATCTGGACAGGTGGTTTGTATTAGCTTTAGCCCTGGTTTCCTACCAGGGCTAGAATGTTAACTCTTTAAGACCCAGAGAGGATGCAGGCCAGGTGGTTGTGCATTTCTTTAGTATCACTTTCCTTGTCCTGGTTTATCTTTTCTGGAAAAATAGAAGGTTTCTGTAAATGTGGGAATTGGTCCTGATGTGGGGGAGTTGCATCATGGGGAAATGTAAAGGGAATTCAGGGCCTTACATTTGCAAGGCAGCTGCTTCTGTGTCTCACTTCTTCTTGGACCAGGAAAAAAAGAGAAGCCTCTGATTTGGATTTTGGGTATTTTTCTTTTTCAAAGAACCAGGTGGGTGGGAACTCTGAATTTGTACTCAGGGCCTGACCCAGATTCTGGGAATTTTTGTTTACTGATTGGGTAGGGGGTCAGGGACTGATGGAGTTAGGGTGGATCTCAGCAGATCCTTCTGTGAAATGGTTCCAGGCTACAATCATAGGGATCTGTTTTTCCATCACCATCACCCAGTCTTCTGGGTGGGGCCTGCCTCGGATTTCAGGGGGAGGGTGGGGAAGATGGTGCTCTGGCTGGGAGCCCTCAGGTTCTAAGCCAAGGTCTGCTTAAAGCAGTAGTCCCCATCCTGATCTCTGGCTGTGCCACTGGTTCAATCACTGATTACCCAGAGAATCCATTGTTATCAGCAAATGGCTGTGCTGTGCTTAATTAAGCCTCTTACTCTGGTCTCCTGTCTCTGAGGAAGTGCCCTTCTGTGGGCTTTGATGACAAGGTCCTTCAGTAGCTCCTAGTGTTTGAATTCATCCTATTTCTATGCCTGGGGAGCACAGAAAAAGGCATTTGGCCTTGATAGAGTGGATGTAAATATAGAAGATTGTATGTTTTGTCTTTGAGAAGAAAAGAGGTTGATTAAATCTCAGATTTTTTAGCAGCATAGCTGTAGAGTCTGGAGACAAGATCTACCTCCATTGGTGAATAAAAATTGATTGCAGCTGTGCACAATGGCACATACTCATAATCCCAGCTACTTGGGAGGCTAAGGCAGGAGGAGTGCAAATTTGAGGCCAGCCTAAGCAACTTAGACCCTGTCTCAAAATAAAAAGGTCTGGGGTGTAGTGAGTTCAGTGGTAGAGCACAGCTGGGTTCATTCCCCAGTATGTACTTACACACATAAACACACACACAAACAACTGACTGAAATGTTGGGCCTCATTGAAAGACTGTAAATCTGTAGGCAGCAATGGGGATTAGGGGGAGGTGACCTGAGCCATGTTTCCCTTATTACTGACTAACTCAGAGACCTTTTTTAAAAGCTCCAGTTGAGCATTTGCCTACTGCTGCCTTCACCCTACCGGCCAAGCATGGTCCTTCTTCAGCCTAATTTCAGTGTAATATTTGAGGTCATCTGCCTTCATTCTTGCCTGGTCCCATAGGTGAGACAGTCAGTGTCCACAGATAGGTCATACTTGGTGAAAATCACTGAGGAACACATGGGCTCCTTAGCTTCTCCGCCCTCCTGAGAGCTCCCTTAACCATTTCACTTGCTCCTGCCAAAGCCCAGGTGAACTGGCTCATTTCTAAAACTGGGATGCTGGTGTGACAGATGGGAATCATGTTAGGGTTTTTCAGGAAGCATTAATTATAATTAGTGTTTCATTATATTAACATTTTATTAGTGATTGGAGTATATTTAATTTTATGCCTCATCCTGCTATAATCCCCTCAAAGGCAGAGACCATTGTCCCCTCTTTTCCATCTAGCTTCCAATACAGGATGAACACATGTATGGACTAAGGAAATACTTTTTGGTTGGTAAGCAGAGTACACTTGAACTGAAAGTACCAAGAGATAAGGAGGAGCAAATTATCAGATTTATATTTCTGTCCCCTCCCTGACAGCATCTTATGGGGCAAGAACTGTCTTTCTTTATCATCAACACTCTGCTTACAGATGCTTAGCAAGTGTTGCTGCTCAGAATCTACACCTTGGAGATGCTAATGGGGGGGAGGGGTTTATAGATCATGTGACTCCCTTGTTTCTCATTCTAGAGTAGTGGCTTACTGGGCACCTGTGGCAGGTGGGGGAGTGGGGGGTGACTGTTCCTGTGGAGATTTTTGGAAGTTATAGGGGCTACTGAGAGGCTGTTGAGAGTCTGTGGTCCTATGGGTACATTGGCAGGCAGATGGCAAATTCCCAGGTGCAAAGGAAATTGGGGATTAGAATACCAGGACAAGTGCCTAATCTTTCATTTAATATCCCTTGTGATCTCCAGAATTAGGCTTGGCCTTATCAGGAGACTATGGTTTAGATATGCCCTGTTGCCCATTTGAACCATATCTATCTTTTACATGTCTGTGAAGATATAAAAATCCAGAACTTGGAATGTTTTCCTCATGGACTTGGTTATTGTTGGGTAAGATTGCAGAAAGTGATTAAGAACAGTGATCATTTACTGATTACCTACCACATGGCAGGTACTATGTTATTTGCTATTTGCTTTAGTTTTAAGCATCATAGTAAGCCAGAGAAGTGTATATGGATCCCGTTTTGTAGATGAAGAAACTGAGACTAAAACGTTATGTTAATTTTCTAGAGTCACATAACCATGTTCACATAGAATAGTAATTAGACCCAGCTCTGTCTAAAAACACACGTTCTATGGTTAAGGGCCCAATGTTCCAAAGAATGGGGCTGAAGACCAACTTTTGAATGTTGTGTTTTCCATGAACTAAAAGTTTGCATGGAGGTCTGGTGAACAGAATTCTTTACTGTCAGCCCTGACATGATAAGCTTCCTAGTAATTTATAGTATAGTCTTAAGTTTTATAGTATACTCTGAGCTCTCTCAGAATTCCCTTGGTGCCCTGGTGCAGTAAGCGTTGAGTGAAGAGTGATTTATTTAAGTGTTCAGAGCTGGCAAATGGAACTATTTTTTCCTCTAGTCCTTGATCATGGAGATCTAATATGATTACCTCCCTCTCTTGGGTTCCAGGTGTGTTGGGGTGACCGTTTGATATCACCAAGATGACGCTCCATGCCACCCGGGCAGCTGCACTCCTCTCTTGGGTGAGTAGTCTGTCTTTTGTCTGCTGTACTTCTCCTAGAAGCTATATGGGACAGGAGTAGAATCTTCGAGGAGCCAGGGCTGTGTAAAGGCTTTTCAGTTCCAGATTAAGCAAAGACAGTTTTCCTTTTTGTCTTTCCCCTTAGGTTTTAAAAATATTTTTTATTTTATTTGTTTGTTTATTTTTTGACAGTTCTGGGGATGGAACTTGGGGCCTTGTGCATACATTCCCAGCCCTAACCTTGTTTTTTTTAAACTTTATTTTTTTCTAATGATGTTGCTTCTGACTATGATCCACACTTCTGCTTTTCTTGCTTAGCAGAGGCTTCTCGAAAGTGTATATTCCCTTTGGTCATAGGAAGGGTGGCCACAGGACAGCATGGCAATCATCTATCATCATCATCTATTCTCTCTCTCTCTCTCTCTATATATATATATATATATTTTTTTTTTTTTTTTTTTTTTTTTTTTTTGGTACTGGGATTGAACCCAGGAGTGCTATACCACTGAGCCACATCGCCCAGCCTTTTTTATTTTTTATTCTAAGACAAGGTCTCACTAAGTTGCTTAGGGCCTGGCTTAATTTCAGAGGCTGGCCTCGAACTTGTGATCTTCCTGCCTTAGTTTCGCCTAGTTGCTGGGATTACAGGAGTATGCTATTGCACCTGGCTGTCTGCACATTTTTCTTACTAAAAGTTTGAGTGTGAACTTTACTTTGATTTTCAGAGGCCTTTAATCTTTGGACAAGGTTCTCACTCTTCACTGTGTTTCTGTCTGCTTCCATTGTCCTCCTGCTGTCTTCTTGACTATTTCACCAAAATCCTTTTGCTAGGTCAGGAAATACGTTTAATGTACAGAATGTGCATTCATAGTCTCCAGGTGTATAGTTTAAAATGGGTATTTTTATATTTATATTTCGTGTGTGTGTGTGTGTGTGTGTAAGTGTAACTGGTGATTGAACCCAAAGGTGCTTAGCCACTGAACCACATCACTAACCCTTTAAAAATTTTTTTTATTTTGAGACATGGTCCCTCTAAATTGCTTAGGGCCTTGCTAAGTTGCCAAGGCTGGCTTTAAACTTTCGATCCTTCTGCCTCAGCCTTCTGAACTGCTGGGATTACAAACATGCACCACCATGTCCAACTATATTTCATATTTATATTGCATTTAATTGTTTTATATTCTGTATCAGAAACATCAACTCTTACTCCTCTGACCCTCTTCTCCCAAAGACTGGTTATGGGGACCATGACCCTGTAGTTCAGAGGGATAAATATGAATATTGAGAGTTCTTATAGCCACGTTGTTTTGTTTTTTAAAACAGAGAAGGACAGTGAGAGAGAGAGAGAGAGAGAGAACCAATTTTTTTTTTTTTTAAAAAGAGAGAGGGACAGTGAGAGAGACAGAGAAAGAGAGAAACAACTTTATTTAGTTGTTCCCATGGCCTTAGTTGCTCCAACACTTAGTTGTGTACGTGGTGCTGGGGTTTGAACCCGGGTCCCCGTGCTTGCCAGGCAAGCGACGAAACCGCTGAGCCACCGCGCCAGCCCCGAGAGAACCAATTTTTATTGAGTTTTTCACATGGCTTTTGTTCTGACACTTAGTTGTTTACTTGGGTGCTGGGGTTTGAACCCGTGTAATTGCGCATGCTGGGCAAGCGTTGTAACCGCCGAGTCACCGCTCCAGCCCCAGACACATTGTTTTATGTTGGTTTATCTATTTAATTGTTTAGGTTCCAGGCTTCATTACCCACCCCCCCGCACCACCTCCCCCCAAAAAGAGAGAGGGATGGTGAGAAAGAGAATCAATTTTATTTAGTTTTTCATGTGGCTTTCATTGTTCTAACACTTCATTGTTTTCATGGTGTTGGGGTGGGGTTCGAACCCCTCTGTACCCCTCCACCCCCCATACCAGGCAAGCACTGTAACAGCTGAGCCACCACCCTAACCTCCAGGGTTATTTTTTTTCCCCCAGGGCTGAGGATTGAACTCAGGGCCTTGCGTGTGCGCTCTGCCACTGAGCTAAATCCCCAACCCCCAGGCTTACTTTTACAATGAATGTTCCCATCACAGAGAATACACATAACTAGTTTTATTTAATAGCAAATATTTGCCTCCAGATCTATAATACAGTGGCACATGTGTGTAATCCCAGTGACAGGGGAGACTGAAGCAGAAGGATCACAAGTTCAAGGCCAGCCTCAGCAACCTAGTGAAATCCTGAACAACTTTAGTGAGATCTGTCTCAAAAAATAAATAAATAAATAAAAAGGGACTGGGGGTGTAGCTCAGCGGTAAAGTGCCCCTAGGTTCAATCCCCAGTATGTGTGTGTATATGTGTGTGTGTGTGTGTGTGTGTGTGTGTGTGTGTGTGTAAAACCATAATGAATATGCATTAAAATCTTGGGGCTGGAGTGATTGCTTAGGGGTTACTGTGCTTGCCTGGAGGTGCAAGGAGGTGGGTTCAAACCCAGCACCAAGTACACAGCGAAGTGTCAGAGCAATGAAAGCCACATGATAAACTAAATAAAGTAGATTTTCTCTCTCTGTCTCACTATCCCTCTCTTTAAAAAAAAAATTAAAGTATAGTTATATAGAATTTTTCAATTTAAAATTACGCAGCTAAATGAACTTTGTGAAACTAGCAGTATAAAATGAAATGTGACTTTTTAAGAGTGGCATAGAATGTACACATGATAATTACAATTGTGGGGTTTTTTTTTGTTGTTTATTTGTTTGTTTTTTGTTTTTTAAAGAGAGAGGGAGCGATTGGAAAACCTTTAACAACCTGGCAGCTCTTGGGTTGTCCAGTGAGCTTCTATGCTCAGGCCTCTGTTTGTTTACTCCCCGACCAGAGAAGGGAGAGCTGCTCTATTTCCTTGCCTTTAAATAATTACTCCCTGGGGGTTGGAACTGTGGCTCAGCGGTTACGGTGCTTACCTGGCATGTGACAGTACGCGAGTTCAAACCCCAGCACCACGTACACAAAAAAGTCTCAGAGCAATGAAAGCTGCATGAAAAACTAAATAAAAAAATTATTTCTCTCTCTGTCTCACTGTTCCTCTCTCTTTAAAAACAAAAATAAAAAAATAATTACTCTCTGGTGAGCTGGTCGTGGTGGTATGCCTATAATCCCAGTTACTAGGGAGGCTGAGGCAAGTTCAAGTTCAAGGCCAGCCTCAGCAATAGTGAGGCTCTAAGCAACTTTAGTGGGACCAAAGCTTTAGTGGTTCTCAAAATAAAACATAAAAATAGGGTTGGAGATGTGACCCCTGGGTTCAATCCATGCCACCCCCCACAAAAAAAACACCCAAAAATATTGAGAACAAAGTCAAAGGAAGAAAAACTACTTTTATATTCACCAAAGAAACTATTTCTGGATTATTACTTAATTGATATAAGCAACAAATCTAGAATACTTAAGTGACCTTAAATCAGCCTAATTGGTAGAATTTTTGTTTTGTTAGTGAATAAGCATTCAGAACTCTTGAATGTTTAGCCTAGATTGGAGGGATTAAAAGGAGATGGGTTTTGGATACTTAAGTCTTGGCAAGGGATCTTGACCTGAAGTTCTATCTTCCCACAAAATGCAGTCTGACCTGTCCTGACAATTAGATTGAGCTTTTTTCAAAAGACAGTATAAATATATTGTTTTTAATACTTCATTGAGAGCTCATATTCTATATACCACATTTAAAAAGCAAAGCAAGTACTAGGGGCCTCAACAAGCTGGTGAAGTGCTCTGCCCCTGAGCTACATCTCTAGTGCTTTTTATTTTGAGATTGTATCTCATTAAGTTGACCAGACTGGCCTGGAACTTGTGATCCTCTTGCCTCAGCCTCTGGAATAGATAGGATTACAGGTGTGTGCCACCACACCTGGCTTTTTAAACAATATATATATAATTTATATATTTATAATTTTTGTATTATATATATGTATATATACGTATATATGTATATACATATACGTATATATGTGTGTGTGTGTATATATATATGTATATATATATATATATTTTTTTTTTTTTTTTTTTTTTAAAGAGAAAGGGACAGGAACTGGTTCGGTGGCCCAGTGGTTACAGCACCTGCCTGGCATATGTGAGAATGTGAATTCAAACCCCCAGCACCACATACACAGCTAAGTGTTGGAGCAGTGAATACCGAATGAAAAACTAAATAAAAATTGATTCTCTCTTTCTCTCACTATCTCCCCACCCCCTTTTTTAACGTGACTTTCGTTGCTCAGGCACTTTGTTGGGTATGTGGTGCTGGGGTTTGAACTCGCGTCCTTGTGCATGCCAGGCAGGTGCCGTAACTGCTTAGCCACCATGCCATCCCCTCATTTACCTTCTGAGTGATACAGGGGCATCTCACTGAAATAGAGTTGTGATTTCAGAGCAGGAGGTATAGGCCCCTGGTCCCAGCACTGCCACTGACTGTCCAAGGTGATGGTTTTCCTACCTGTCCCTGAACCTTACTTGCTGCTTCACTGAAGACCTTCCCAGTTTGGGTGACTTAAGTGACATCATGGCACAGAGTATCATGCAAATGCTATACTTCTCTATCGACCTCATCCACAGCAGAACTCAGCACAAGACACAGTAGGTGCCCAATAATGACAGTTACAGTATTGCTTTGGCCATCAATGTGCCACTTGGTTCTTGTATCTTTACAAAACCTTTATGATGCTGGCATATTATCCTCATTTTTCAACATGAAGATTGTGGTTTTAAGAGGTTAAGTGGCTTCCCCAAAGTCACCGAGTAAGAGACAAGGCCAAGATTGGAACCTGCATCTGTGTGACACTGCGGACATGTGCTTTAGACTGCGTCCCTGTGCATGCCAGCAAGCGCCACAACTGCTGAGCCACCCACTCCAGCCTCCTAAACAGTATATTTATAAGCAACAGAATCTAGTTGTTTGCACATAAACACTTGGTGAAAATAACTTTGTTTCTTAGGCTCTCTTGCTCCTCTCTGTACTGCATATGCAATTAATTAACTCAATTACTCCTATGGTAATACAAAGGCAAACTTTAACCCAGGCTCCTTCTGAACTTGAGTGCCTCTGGAATTCATGCACAGGTTTTACTATAGAAGTTGACTGTATATGATTATCAAATAACCTGTGTACCGGATTCATTTGCATGTGACCCCTGGTGAGATTTCTAGTGGTAAAGACTGGTTTAAATGGATGTCTCTCTGAAGCCAAAACTGGGAACAAGCAATTGAAGCAGAATTAGGAAGTTTGTCATTGGGGTTCCTAACTCCTCTTTTCCTTCCTCCCTTGAAAAAAAAATTTTTTTTTATCTTGTTCTCATAATTATTTTTCCCTTTTCCTTATATGTCTAGAAATAAATTTTTTTTTGTTTTTTGGTTTTTTTTTTTCTTTTGCTTTTTTTGGTATCATGGATTGAACCCAGGGTGCTTAACCACTGAACCATATCCCCAGCCCTTTTTGTTTATTATTATTATTATTATTATTTTTAAGAGAGAGAGAAAGAGAATCAACGTTTTTAAATTTTTCATGTGGCTTTTGTTGCTCTGACACCTTGTTGTGTCCATGATGCTGGGGTTAGAACCTGTGTCCTCCTGCATGCCTGGCAAGTGCTGTAACCTCTGAGCCACCACTGCTCTAGCCCCTTTGTTTATTATTTTGAGACAGGGTCTCACTAAGTTACTCAGGGCCTTGCTAAGTTGCTGAGGCTGGCTTTGAACTTACAATCCTCCTGCTTCAATTTCCTGAGTCTCTGGGATTACAGTTGGGCACTACTGTGCCAGGCTCCAGTTTTAGCATTTCCAACAGTCTCACCAGGCTCTTCCTTTGACTCACAGGTGAATAGTTTGCATGTGGCTGACCCTGTGGAGGCTGTGTCACAGCTCCAGGACTGCAGCATTTTCATCAAGATCATCAACAGCATGTAAGTATGCACCACCCTCCTCTCTAGCTAGTCTGGCAAATTTGATTGTCCTTGTCAGACTGTATTTATTTGTTTGATGGGCTGTGACCAGAAAGCAGGGACATCGCTGGGATATCAGAAGCCTGTGTAGGCCCAGAGGCCAGCACACATTGATCTTCTCTAGCTACTGGGCATATCAATGGGAGAGGGTTTATGTCATCCAAAGGCTTCCTTCCTCACTTTTGCCCAGCAGGGCCTGCAAGAACCTACCTGATGGATGCTGCTGCCATCCTCTTGTCTCAAAAGGAGTCTTCAGAAGGGCTGGAGTGGTGGCTTGGCGGTTGTTGTGCTTGCCCGGCATGCATGAGTGCACGAGTTCAAACCCCCCTCCACGTACATAGCAAAATCTTGGAGTAAACGAAAGCCGCATGAACAACTAAATAAAAATTGTCTCTTTCTTAAAAAAACGAAAAGAAAAAAGGAGTCTTCTGGATTCATCCCTGCCCTCTCTGACAAGCCCTTTTTGCAGTCTCCAGGGCCATGTATAGGAGAGGGGAAGCTATTACACTTTAGGGAATTAGCGTAGTATAATTCCCTGCCCCTGCCTAAGCCATTCTAACATTTCTGGGGGTTTTATCTGCCACTCATTAACTTGTTTTGTGAGGTTGATTAGCATTGGATAGGCTTACTGTTGCCATGTAGTCAGTATTCTAGTTCAAAATCTGTTTTTTATGCTGTCTTTAGCACGTTTCCCTTGAGAGAGGGAGAAGAAGAGAGTGTAATTTATTTTTTTCATCTGATATGTGGTCCTGGGGTTTGAACCTGGGTCTTAAAGCATGCCAGACAAGCACTTGAACTGCCGAGCCACTGCTCTAACCCCATATATTTCCTTTGAACATCAGTTATCTGTGGAAATCAAGGATGTGGGACCTCCTCCTCATGTCATTCCTTTTTGAGACTAAGCAAAAATTGGTCAAGCTGTCAACAGTTTTATTAAGCTCATATAATAGTCCTCAAATATCAAGAATTACAGAGTGTGAAGCCAACCTTTCCTCATTTCTTTGGCCCATAGGCAAAACTAGAAGCCACCCATAAAATAAAGTATCGAGGAGAGAGAGATGGACAGGACTTGCCCATTTCTTTTTTTCTTTCTTTCTTTCCCTCCCTCCCTTCTTTCCTGTCTTCTTTTCTTTTTCCTTCCTCCTTCCTCCCCTTCCTCCCTCCCTTCCTTCCTCTTTCCTCTCTTCCTTCCTCTTTCCTCCCTTCCTTCCTCTTTCCTTTCTTCCTTCCTCTTTCTTCCCTCCCTTCCTTCCTTCCTTCCTTCCTCTTTCTTCCCTCCCTTCCTTCCTTCCTTCCTCTTTCTTACCTCCCTCTCTCCCTTCCTCCCTCCCTCCCTTCCTTCTTTCTTTCCTTCCTCTTTCCTCCCTCCCTTCCTTCCTTCCTCAGGAGACCATGATCCCCAGGCCAAAGATAGACTGAAGTGTTGAAGGTGTTCAATGCTGCACATGGCAGTGAGGAACTGGTGTCAGGCAGTCACATCTCTGTGAAGCAGTTCATTGATAGGGGAAAGAAGGTAGAACTGAGCTTACCAAAAGCAGGGACTATCTCATTTTTCTCCCCACCTAGCTTAGGACAGTACACTGGTTAGGCTTTAGGCAGTGTTTGAGTAGATGAGTAAGTGAAAATGGAGTTGGCATTCTTCATCAGAAAAGTCCAGTGGGATTGAGCAGCTCAGGACAGATGAGACCACTAGAGTGGATTTTATAATATGTTTTGAAATGTCTGGTGATAGTGGGTTTTGTTTTGTTTCTGTTTTTTGTATTGGGGATTGGACCCAGGGTACTTAACTACTGAGCCATATCCCCAGCCCTTTCTTTTCTTTTTAAGAGAGTGGGACAGTGAGAGAGAGAGACACAGAATCAGTTTTATTTAGTTTTTCATGTGGCCTTTGTTGCCATGACACTTGATTGTGTACACGGTGCTGGGGTTCAAACCCGCATCCTTGCACATGCCAGGCAAGTGCTATAACTGTTAAGCCACCACTCCAGACCCATCATCAGCCTTTCTATTTTTCAGTAGAGACAGAGTCTCACTAAGTTACCTCAGGGCCTCAATAAGTTGCTGAGGCTGGCTTTGAATTTGCAATCCTCCTGCCTCAGCCTCCCAAAATGATGGGATTATAGGCATGGCCACAGTGCCTGGCAGCTTGATTAACTCAAATTTCTTCTTTTAAAGGATGCTTCATAGGTGGGGTTGTGTATAACCTATAAATCAGCAATCTCCAACTCCTAACAAAAATCATTCTTTTGTAAATCCCAACGATGTGGTACATCCAGATACCTGTCCTACCCACTAGGCTGGCAATATCTAGCTCACTGTTTTTTTGTTTGTTGTTTGTTTTTTTTTTAATTAAAGAGAGAGAGACAGTGAGAGAGAGAAAGAGAGAATCACTTTTGTTTTTCATGTGGCTTTTGTTGCTCCAAGACTGTTGTGTTTATGGTGATGGGGTTTGAATGCACGTACTCACTCGCACATGCCAGTCAAGCACCGTAGCCTCTGAGCCAGTGCTCCAGCCCCTAGCTCACTGTTTTAACATCACAAAATAGAGGCAGCCAGCTGTAATATGCCTTGGGTTATAATGTGTTGTAGAGAGCAGCATGCTTTTTTGATTTCAGAATAGATCAAGGAGCTTTGGCTTTTGAAAAGATAAATTTCCTTGGCCTGATGACAAAAGCAGTAGGTGTGTGTTTGTTCTTAGCCACTATAGGTTTATAACCTGGAGGAAAATTTTCATAGGGAAATTCAAGATCCCTTTTTTCCAATTTGTCTTCTGGGGTGCTGTCTGAGCCTTAGATTAGAAGGGTTATGGAGAGATGGCATAGGGGATACTGAAATAAGAGGTTAGCCCGGACCTCCATCTGAAATTTTAAGTCCAACTGCCTTTGAGAAAACACATTCTTGTGAATGTGTTCTGGCTATTGCATTTCTTTCTTTCTTTCTTTTTGTACTGGGGATTGAACCCAGGGGCACTTTACCATTTAAACCACATTACCAGCCTTTTAAAATTTTTTTTAAAGGAGAGAATGAGAGAGAGAATGATAGAATCAATTCTATCTATTTATTTATTTTTTCATCTGGCCTTTGTTACTCCGACACTTAGTTTTGTTTATGGTGCTGGGGTTTGAACCCCGGTCCTCATGTATGCCAGGCAAGCACTCCAACCCCTGGGCTATTGTTCCAGCCACCACTAGCCCTTTTCTATTTTTAATTTTGAGACAGGGTTGTGCAGAGATGCTTAGGGCCTCGCTAAATTTCTGAAGCTGGCCTTGAACTTCAATCCTTCTGCCTCAGCCTCCCCAGTTGCTGGGATTACCGACATGTGCCACCATGTCTGGTTAGCTGTTGTATTTCTGATAGTGTTTCTGTGGCTAAACTAAATTGGAAGCCTCATTTTTAGGGGAAGGCAGTGGAGGATGGCAGGATTAGTGGGCAGATTGAAGCTGTGGGAATTGAATAAGGTTGGGTCCCTTGGCCTCTTGGCCATCTTTGTGGAAAGCTACATTGGCATCAAATCCTCTGACAGTTTTTCTTGTTCTTGTGAACATCCTAATGCAAAAAAATGTCCCATGTCTTTGACAGAAAGTAGTAAATTTGACAGGAGTAATTTTGACAGCAAACCTAAAGCCCTGACATTTATCTTACTGATAATTGACCTCTGCTTTTCCTAGTAGAAAGCATCCTCAGCCATCAGTCAGGCACTGAGCGCCTGCTTGACTCGTAATTCTCAGCTGGCACACCGAAGTGGTGTGGTTGCAATCCAGAAGCTGTAGGAATACCTGAGAAGGACAATGCAGGTGTGACTAGCTGTAGTTCTGGATGGCTTCCTGACAGAGGCAAACAGTTTCAAAGGATGGACTGGATATTTCTAGGACTAGCCTTTTCTAAAGCATATTCTGTGTAACTTTACTTATACCAGGGGCTTAGTGTTTGTGGTCAGATAGGTTTAGGAAATAATATATATTGTATTCTGTTCTTTAGAAATGTTCAATTTTGGGGGCTAGAGTGGTGGCTCAGCAGTTATAGTGCTTGCCTGGCTTGTGCGAAGGCACGGGTTCAAACCCCAGCACCATGTACACAACAAAGTATTGAAGCAATGAAAGCCACATGAAAAACTAAATAAAATTGATTCTCTCTCTTATCTCTCACTGACCCTATCTCTTTAAAAATAGAAGAAAAAAAATGTTCAATTTTGGCTTAACCCAGCATTTTTTCAAACATTTTATCAGAGAATCTTTTTATTATATTGATTGGAATACACTGAGATAAATACTATTTTACACTGAGGCAAGGAATCCTCACATTCCCAGCTGCTGGTGGGCAGGAAAGAAGGTTGGCTAGAACCTCCTCTAGACTTTAAATCCGTAATCTCTGACTGAGTCCCTAAACTCAGGCCAGCTCTCCAGAATGCCTCTTGCAAGACTTCACTTGGAAGAAACCTTGGTAGTAACATGGGAGGTGGGAGGAGGTAACTCACGGTCTTGCCTTGGGCACCTTGTGCTTTGGAATAGATTTCTGGCAAGAGAAGGTTCTAGGGCTTGCGCTGTGCTCTAGAAAGCTGGTTGAGATTTGAGGGTTCAGACTTGAGATACTGGAAAACCAGTATCTCAGCTGCAGCCTAGACAGAGAAGGCAGCTTTCTGTGCAATTTAACCTGTTTTGGAGGTGAAGTGATAATCACCCCTGAAAATGAACCTGCAGCTTGAGCCAGCAGCTGGGTTTGGGGCCTGGCTGTGTGACAGTGCCTCCTGTTGCCTCCCTCCTCTCACTTCTCTCTGCACTTTTCCTTTCCAGTTCAACAAGCAAGGAAGGCAAGAGCTGCCAATCAAGATAGATTGCCCAACCTCAGCCATCTCAGCCTTCAGCCTAGCATCTGAACTTTGCCCAGTCATTTCAGAGCCCTTCTCCCTCCTGTCCTTTCAGTTCTGGGCCCTGTTTTTCCTATTCATGGGCTTTTCTCTATGTTTTCAAGATTGCATGATATTGTAGAGTTGAGCCATTCCAGAATATTTAATGTAGTTTCCTCTATCATTTGTACTTCCTTCACCACCTCTTGGCCCCCTTCCCACAGAGATTGTTCATATATGAAAATAGTTGGCAGAGTGCAATCTTTTCCAGAGGCATTCCATGCCTTGGGTCCCCACTTCTTACTTCACAGTCGTCTGAATAAGAGGTGTTCTTCTCACCTGCCTCCAGGATCTGGTTCTCTTCCAGATCCAGTGTAAACCAAGAGAAGGGGTTACTCTGCATCTTGAAGAGAAGGGAAGTAGCATATAAGGGAGGAGGCAAAGGTCACTGAGTCCTCTGTTCCTAATATTTGCTCTTTTTCTAGCCACAACACTGAAGAGGGACAGCAAATCTTGAAGCAGCCAGTACCACAGAGACTTGACTTCGTGTGCAGTTTTCTGCAGAGTAAGTTTCTGGAGCTGATAAGCTCCAGATCCCAGGACTTGGGGGCTCAGTTTTGTTTGTCTGGAGTCAAAAAGGTTCAGGGCTCTCAGATCTAAAAGAGTTGAATATAGCTGGGTCAGCTTCTGTGGGTCTTGATATACCTCCACCAGTTGTTGTAAGAAGTGTATCCCTTAAGTCCCAGAATCCACCCCAGATCCAGGTAGAGGGTCACTTCTTGGCACTCATTGCCTTAGGCATCTGTTCTCCAACTTTGAAAAGATGAGAGGGAGGGATCCATGTTACACGCCCCCCACCCCCACCCCCACCTCCTCACAAGAAAAGTGGTTTTCCTCAGGTAATTGCTTGGGTGATAGGCATAGGAACAGAGGCCCATTTAGGTTGAGATCTTGGCCCTCCCTGCTCAAAGCCTTGTACTTTTTTGGACATAGGTACCTTATCTGTAGCTTGGAAATAAGGATAATTGTTCTTTAATCCCAGCTACTTGATAGGCTGAGGCGGGAGGATCAGAAGTTTGAGGCCCACTAATTTAGCAAGACCCTGCCTCAAAAGAAAGGCTGGTGATATAGCTTTGTGGTAGAACACTACTTCTGGGTTCAATCCTCAGTGCTACAAAAAACAAAAATCTCAAGGTGTTAATAATTGAGCCTAGACTTTCTGGCAGCATAGGAGTTAGGTGTCCCTAATCACTCTACTCTGACTCACCTGCAGGCTGCCTCAGTGGTCTTAGTTGGAACAGGATTCTACAATGATCTGTAAGCTCCTCCTGTGGTGCTCAGCAGGAGTTGTAAGTGGGTGGGCGAATGTGCTGTCCCAACCCAGAGTGGCTGTGAATTTGCAGCCTGCGGCCTTCTTGCACCTGAAGCCGTGAGACTGACCCAGGGTAGACTGATGGAGTATAAGGTGGGGAAGAGACGACATGGGAATAAGGAGCTCTACATCTCACATTCCCCTTAGACACTGCAATTTTGCTTCCCAGACACAGGTGTTTTCAAGGAATTCACTCTGTTTTCTATATTGTGGTCTCTGCAGAAAATCGAAAGCATCGCTCTTCTGCAGAATGCCTGGTATCTGTGCAGAAAGTGATGGAGGGATCAGAGCTGGAACTGGCCAAGGTACCTGTGGAATACCAGACTTGGGCGGGGGTGTAGTGGTGGTGCTGAGGGACCTGAAGGGCCTTCTCTTAAACCAAGGGGAAGTGGAAATAAAGGGACTTTATTTCTGGGACATTTATAAGTTGGAGGTAGGACCAGTTAGCCTGTCTGAGCCAGTGGCCAGTCTCACCCAAAGATTCTAGGAGCCCATGATCATTTTTATTTTGTTGTTGTTGTTGTTTTTAAAAGGGTGGGGTAGAGAGGAAAAAGAGAATCTACTGTATTTATTTTTTCATCTGGCTCTTGTTTCTCTGACACTTAGTTGTGTATGTGGTGCTGGGGTTTGAATTGGTCCTCACACATGCCAGGCAAATGCTCCAATCACTGAGCCATCACTCCAGCCCCTGAGCCCATCATCTTTTTGTTTTGTTTTGTTTTAATTTTAATTTTTTTTTTTTAAGAGAGAGAGAGAGAAAGAGAGGAAACAATTTTGTTTAGTTTTTCATGTGGCTTTTGTTGCTTCAACACTTCATTGTGTACATGGTGCTGGGGTTCGAACCAGGGTCCTTGCGCATGCTAGGCAAGCACCGTAACCCCAGAGCCACTGCTCTAGCTCCTAGCCCATCATCTTTTGACAAAAAAGTTTACTCCCAACACTGAGGACTTCCATGGAGTCAAGTCTTATCCAGCAATCGTCGTATTTTTCTTTTTAGCTCAGTCTACTTCATTCCGTCTCCTTGTGCTAGCCAATGGAGGGTATCCTCAAGCTTTAAACCTCCAGTTCCCTTAGCCTAGAAATTTAGTATTCAATATTCTGGCACCCAGATTTTTGTACAGTTTGTATTGAGTCCTTGGTAAAAAAACAAAACAAAGTCTTTGCTGAGGTTGTTAAGGATGGTGGCCTGAACCACTAATTCTAGGAGTTTTAGCAGAGTCTCAGATGTGGCTTAAGAGTCACCAGAACAGTCCTGACTAGAAACACTGAAAAGCGAGACAGACCTTCTTAGCAACTGCCTTCTGTTTGGCTTTTAGATGACCATATTACTATTATACCAGTCGACTATGAGCTCCAAAAGCCCCCGGGATTGGGAACAATTTGAATATAGGATTCAGGTAAGCTCATGAACCCCACTAGCTGCCCCAGCCTGGACTTCCATCATCCCTTTTGTTTGTCTTTGATCAGTGTATATATATATATATATTTTTTTTTTCTCTCTAAAACATTGTGGTGGTTGTAATGGCAGCCATTCTTATAGAAAATCCAGAAAATATTGAGAAGCACAAAGAAGAACATAACACTTGCCAGTTACTTCCTGCTGAAAGATAGCTACTAACTTTTTTTTATCTTTTTATCTTTTATTTTTTGGTACCAGGGATTGAACCTAGGGGTGCTTAACTGCTGAACTACATCCCCTGCTCTTTTTTGTTTGTTTGTTTTTCTCTTTTGAGACAGGTTCTTGCTAAGTTGCCTAGGGCCTTGCTACATTGCTGAGGCTAACTTTGATTCTCCTGCCTCAGCCTCCTGAGTTACTGGGGTTACAGGCGTGCACCACCATGCCCAGCTCTTATTTTTCATTCTGAGGCAGCATCTCACGAAGTTGCTGAGGCTGGCTTGGAACTTGTGGTTTTTATAGAATAGACTTCCAGGGTTTTGTTTTTGTTTTCTTTTAATGTGCAAATATGTAGATAATATGTAGACATTATTCTGTCTTCATATATGTGTACGTATGTGTGTATAACTATCACTTCATTTATCTTATTCTTTCCTCCTTTGGATCGTCTGGAAGAGGCCAACATAGCTATATAAAATTTTTCTGGCTGTGTCTCCTTCTCTGAAGTCAGTTAGGAAGTGAGGTCCATTAGGAACTCTGTCTGACTCTGGACATATCTTCCTGGGAGGCAGAAGGAAGGAGAAAGTCAGGTGAACATGTCTGTTGTTGAGTGTTGTGAACTGGACCATGCTTCATGTCTGAGAGGAGGAACAATAGAACCCAGCAGCCTTTTGGAGGCTGGGAACCTGGTTCTACCACTGTGGGGATGGAGCCCTGAGGTCCCCTCCAGAGGCCTCTTCAACACCTCAGTGATGCTCCTGTCCTCCCTCTGTGTTGCAGGCTGAGTTAGCTGTCATCCTTAAGTTTATCCTGGACCATGAGGATGGGCTTAACCTTACTGAGGACCTAGAGAACTTCTTGGAGAAAGGTGAGTAGGGACACTCCTGAGGTTCCCCTCATCTCTCAGCAGGAGACTCCTGGGATTCTGGTTGTGGACAAGTATGGACAAGGATTGTTTCTATCCCTGACACAAGGCACAGAGTTGGTGCTTAGGAAGAATGTGTGTAATAGAGCAGGTGATTCCTGGGCCATGTTGTTATCATCTCAGTTCCCATGGAGCTCCCTGCTTTTGCCTGGCAGTGGTTCAGCAGGGTACTTAACAGGAACTCTTAGGGTAAACTCAACTCCGTACATACACTTTTTCTTTTTTGAGACAGGGTCTCTCTAAGTTGCCTGGGCTGGCTCCAACTTGTGATCCTCCTCCTTCAGCCTCCCAACTTGCTGAGATTACAGGAACATATCATCATGCCTGGCTTTTCTTTCTTTCTTTTTTTTTTTCTTTAAAGAGAGAAGAACAGAGAGAGAGACAGGGAGAGACAGAGAGAATTAATCTTTATTGAGTTTTTCACATGGTCCTCGTTGACACTTAGTTGTGTATGTGGTGCTGGGGTTTGAACCTGTGTACTTGCACATGCCAGGTAAGCGCCGTTACCGCTGAGCCACCACTCCAGCCCCCCTCCTTTTTTTTTTTTTTTTTTTTTTTTTAATAGAGAGGGATGGTAAGAGAGAATCAATTTTATTTAGTTTTTAGTTTTTCATATGGCTTTCATTGCTCCAACACTTTATTGTATACGTGGTACAGGGGTTCAAACCTGCATACTTGCACATGCCAGGCAAATGCTGTAACTGCTGAGCTACTGCTCGAGCCTCTACACAGTCTTTAAAAAAGGTTTTCCCTAGGGCTAGAGCGGTGGCTCAGTGGTTATGGCACTTGCCTGGCATGCACGAGGATGCAGGTTTAAGCCACAGCACCACATACACAACAAGATGTCTGAACAACAAAAGCCACATGAAAAACTAAAGTTGATTCTGTCTTTCTCTCTTTCTCTGTTCTTTAAAAAAAAAAAAAAAAAAAAAAAGGTTTTCCCTTAATGAAGTTCATGTTCTACTTGGGAGGCAAGTACATAAACCAGTAAATGTAGAATATGCCCCATGTCTTGCGAGTAGTACAACAGAGAGAGTTCTGCTGGCCTTTGAAAGGGTCAGCTGATGATCATAGGACTCTTAAGACAGAGGCCTGGACAAGTTCTCTTCTGGCTGTTAAGTTTATTCCCTCAAATTCAGGTTCATGAGATTTTCAGGTGGAAATGTTGGAAATATGAGTCTGGAATGCAGGAGAGGGCTGTGGGCCAGATAAGGCTTTGTAGGTCAGTATGTGGATGGCTTTTGAAGCCATGGGCACTGTGGACAGAGCGCAGAGGCCCCCACCTGATTTCTGGGAGGAGGGTTAGAAGGTGGGTACAGGAGGGAGATGGGTTATTAGAGGTAGGAGAATCCTGTGAGAGTGGTCATGGAACCAGAGAAGAGGAGATTTTGAAAGGGAGATGTTTTGATGGTGTAAGAGCTCAGTATGGAAGAATTTGAAGGAGGCCAGTGGCTTCTACATGAGAGGCTGTTGGGGAATGCAGGGAGATTCTGAGCAGGGCTCCCAACCTGTCCCTGCTGCGTTGACTCAAGAGAAGTGTGAGTACTTGGTGGTTTCAGAGCATAGGGGACACCCTTATTTTGCTGTGCACTTTTTGAGCCCTGAAGAAATAGAAGCCCAGTACTTGATTTTGGTTAGGGACCCTGACCTCTGGGGTCAGGTTCTGCCTGGTGCCTCCCACTGTGGTTTTTAAAGATTCACACCCCTTAAGGTGAGGTCTCAGGTTGCATAAAGATGCGAACCTGTTCACCCCATTACTAACCTTCTTTGGTTTGTCTCTTTCTTACTCCTAGTTCCTGTCTCTTCTACCTGTTCCAGCACCATCTCTGAAGAGCTTTCGCCACCTAGCCACCAGGCCAAGAGGGAGGTTCGCTTCCTAGAGCTGCAGAAGGTTGCCTCCTCCTCCAGTGGGAACAAGTATGTCCTGGGTCTCTCCTCCTGGGAGGGGTCTCAGTATCCATGCTGTCCCTAGATCCTTGCTTTCTGGAGGCTAAGTTGTTGACCAGCATCTTTCATCACCAAGAAGTGCAGATCTGGGATCTCCTCACATGACGCAGCTCTAATTGGGTGACCTGGTTGGGATCTGTCATGGGCAGGCACCCCCAAAGACAGTTCCTGTTTATGGAATTCCCTTCTTCCTTGGAGACTGGTAAAGTTTCTTCTCTCAGTGCCACTCTGCAGAGAGAAAGAGAATGTTCCCCCTCTACCCCAGCAAAGAAATTAAGCCATGGAGAAGGGAGAAGACAAGTTTTCTCCAGGTCATGTCATGAGGCCTGTGGGGACACTGTGATCAGCTCGGTGCATAGGCTGCCCAGCCAGCGCTTACTGTGCCCACCATGTTCCCCATAACTGTGGTTGCTGATTGCTTCATATCTTAGGTGCTTACCCTGCAATCTGGGTCATCTCCTTCCTCAGCTTCCTTTCAGGTTCTCCAGCCTCTCCCATGGGTGACATCCTGCAGACCCCACAGTTCCAGATGAGACGGTTAAAGAAGCAGCTTGCAGATGAGAGAAACAATAGGGATGAGCTGGAGCTGGAGCTGGCTGAGAGCCGCAAGCTCCTCACTGAGAAGGGTAGGTGTCTGGCATGCTGTGATGCAAGGCAGTGGTCAGTATCTAGAATTTTCCTCCAGAGAAGCTCTGAATGATGACTTAGCCTCCCATGTTGTCTCATCTGCTGTTCTTGGAGCCTAATTAGAGCTCAGCCCTGGGCCAAAAGTTAGGCTGACCTAGAACCTAGGTTTTTTCCTTGTCCTCAAATTTCCTTTCCCATCGTCTGGATGCCATGTGCCTGGTCCTGCCTCTCCCTGCACCATAGTCATGTCCTGACTCTCTCTTTCTTTGCTCTGGGTAGACGCACAGATCGCCATGATGCAGCAGCGCATTGACCGCCTCACTTTGCTGAACGAGAAGCAGGCAGCCAGCCCGCTGGAGCCCAGGGAGCTCGAGGAGCTGCGTGGCAAGAATGAGAAGTACGGCTCTCCTCTCCTCCCTAGCCCCAGCCCCAGCCACAGCCCCAGCCTCCCTCGGTCCCTGGTGAGGGCTACTCTCCTCACTGCACCCCTCCCTGGCAGCCTCACCATGCGGCTGCATGAGACTCTGAAGCAGTGCCAGGACCTGAAGACAGAGAAGAGCCAGATGGATCGCAAGATTAACCAGCTTTCTGAGGAGAATGGGGACCTTTCCTTTAAGGTGAATGTGGGAGCTGGCCCTTGCGGGAGGGCTGAGATGATCTGGAAGGCTCGCATCTGGCTTAGGCTTTAGACTCTCCCAAGACCTGCGTACCTTGCCCCTTTCCCTGTCCCATAATTGTCTGCTGCCAGGGTACTAATTTAGTGACCCTAAATTTTGATGTGTGGTCCTGAATTAGAAGTGTGATTAGTTGATTGGTTTGAGGAGAGGAAAGGATCACTGGAGGCACCCAACTCTGGACTTCAGGGAGCAGGTGACAGGGGTGCTGGTTCAGGTCTTGGCTGATGGGATTTCTTCTTGTGTCTCAGCTACGGGAGTTTGCCAGTCACCTGCAGCAACTTCAGGGGGCCCTCAATGAAGTGACAGAAGAACACAGCAAGGCCACTCAGGAGTGGGTGGTGAAGCAGGCCTGTCTTGAGAAAGAGCTCAGCATAGCCCTGCAGGACAAGGTAACCCACCGCAGCAGAGTTGGTGCCAGTCTGACCCTGTGTGCAGAGCTGAGCTCAACTTACTGCTCTGCTGGGCCACTTCCCAGTGGCCCAGCAGAGCAGGGTTTCATGTGGCTGTAATGGAGAGGGGTGGGCTTAAGTGCAGGACACCTTGAATCTTGTCTGCTGTTTACAAACTCTGGATCTTGGACAAGTTAATCCATTTCTCCAAGCAACCCTTTCCTAAAAGGGGAATAACAAATCATCTCTAATCCCAGCAACACAGGAGACTGAGGCAGGAGATCACAATTTCTTTCTTTCTTTTTTTTTTTTTTCTAAAGAGAGAGGGATAGTGAGAGAGACAGAGAAAGAGAGAAACAACTTTATTTAGTTTTTCACATGGCTTTAGTTGCTCCAACAGTTAGTTGTGTACATGGTGCTGGAGTTTGAACCCGGGTCCTCGTGCTTGTCAGGCAAGCGCCGAAACCGCTGAGCCACCGCTCCAGCCCCAGGAGATCACAATTTCAAGGCTAGCCTCAGCAACTTAGCAAGACCCTATCTCAAAACCAAAAATAAAAAGGGGTAGAGATGTAACTTGGTGATCGAGCACCCTTGGTTTTAATCTCCAGCACTGGAATTTAAAACAGGAGAGGGGCTGGAGTGGTAGCTCAGTGGGTGTGGGGGTTCGAATCCCAGCACCACATACACAACAAAGTGGAGCAATGAAAACCATATGAAAAACTAGATAAAATTGATCCTCTCTTTTTCTCTGAATCCCTCATTGTCCCTCTCTCTTTAAAAAAGTAAATAAATAAAGGAGGGAAGGGAATAACAAGGAGTAGTTGCCTCATCAACTATTCTGGGGTAGTGTATATAAAGCACTTGCTACATTGTAAGATGTAAAGTAAGCTCCCGGTGAATGAGTTGCTATTTCAGGGTGGGTATTCCTTATGCAAAATTCTTGGGCCCAGAAATATGTCAAGAGTTTGGAGTTTTTCTAATTTGGGAACATTTGCATAGACTTTATGGGTTGAGCATCCCTCTTCCAAAATCTGAAATGCTCCAAAACACAAAGCTTTTTTTGAGAATCTTGTTGGGATTCAGAAAGGTTTGGATTTTGGAGCTTTGGAAATTTAGATTTTCAGGTTAGGGACATTGAGCCTTTATAATTGCTGTTGTTAATAAGAACCCAACTGTGCCACTTGTTAACCATGTAGCCCTTGGGCAAGCCACTTAGCTTCTGAGCTTCATGTTCTTGTCTGTAGAGGAATAGTAATAACTTCTTCCCAGACTTGTGGATGGATTAGGAATTCAAAGATGCACCCAGCACAGTGCCTGTTACCCTACCAACTAGGGTAGAGGGCTGTGACTGTTGCTGGTGTTGATGCCCCAGGGCTAATTTTAAATTAATGGTTGTTTGGATAATCTGGTTGTCAAGGATTGTCTGAGAAAGGGTCCTCAGTACTGAAATTGGGAATAAGCTCTGCAGCCTTTGAGAAGTAGTGTGCAGCCCACATTGTGACTTAATTCCGTTCTAGAACTGGCCCTAGAAAATAATCAGGTCCCCCGTGAACCCAGCTCCATAGTTCCTGAAGTTTTTCCCCCTAGGTCAGGGCCAAAGGAGACCTTGGTAACAAGATAGTAGGGTCACATGTTTAGGGGATGTTTGTGAGGGCCTGTGTGGTCGTCTGGTGTCCGGTCCACATCTTTGTTCATGTGGGTCTCTTGTTTACTCCCAGAAATGCCTTGAAGAAAAGAATGAAATTCTTCAGGGAAAACTCTCACATCTGGAAGATCATTTGGCCCAGTTGCGGGAGAACCCACCCCAGGAGAAGGGTGAGGTGTTGGGTGACGTCTTGCAGGTAGGAGGACACAGGAACAGCCAGTAAGACCCACATGCTGGCGTTGGTTCCTGTGTTCCTCAGCCCTGCTGATCTCCATTGGTCTCTTCTCTTACCAGCTGGAAACCCTGAAGCAAGAGGCAGCCACTCTTGCTGCAAAGAACACCCAGCTCCAGGCCAGGGTGGAGACGCTGGAGAGTGAGCAGGGCAAGCAGGAAGCCCAGTTGCTGTCAGAGCGAGGGCGCTTTGAAGAAGAAAAGCAGCAGCTGGCCAGCTTGATTGCTGACCTACAGAACTCTATTTCCAACCTTGGCCAGGCCAAAGAGGAGCTAGAGCAGGCCTCCCAGGCACAGGGGGCCCAGCTAACCGCCCAGGTGGCCTCTCTGACTGCAGAGGTCACCACACTCAATGCCACCATCCAGCAGCAGGATGAAGAACTGGCCAGCCTGAAGCAGCAGGCCCAAAAAGAGCAGGCCCAGGTAGCACAGGCCCTCCAACAGCAAGAGCAGGCATCCCAGGGCCTCCGCCACCAGGTGGAGCAGTTGAGCAGCAGCCTGAAGCAGAAGGAGCAGCAGTTGGAAGAGGCAGCCAAGGAGCAGGAGGCAACCAGGCTGGACTATGCCCAGCAACTGGCCACTACTGCTGAGGCACGAGAGGCCTTATTAAGGGAGCGGGATGCAGCTCGCCAGCAGCTGGAGGCATTGAAGAAGGAGAAAGCTGCCAATCTAGAGATTCTGCAGCAGCAACTTGAGGCTGCTAACGAAGCACGGGACATTGCCCAAACCTCAGTGACACAGGCCCAGCGGGAGAAGGTAGAGCTAAGTCAAAAGCTGGAGGAATTCCATGCCCGCATTGAAGCAGCCCACCAGGAGCGGCATGAGGTCCAGGGCCAGGTGGCATTGCTTGAGGCCCAGCTGAAGGCTGAACAACAAAAAGCCTCTGAGAGAGAAAGTGTGGCCCAGGAGAAGGGACAACTCCAGGAGCAGCTTCGGGCTCTTGAGGATTCCTTGAAAATCACTAAGGGCAGCCTTGAAGAAGAGAAGCGCAGGGCTGCAGATGATCGGGAGGAGCAGCAACGCTGCATCTCTGAGCTGGAGGCAAAGACCCAAAGCCTGCTGGAGCAGCATAAGCAGGAACAGAAGCAGCTAGAAGAAGAGAAGGCTGGGCGCAAGGGTCTAGAGGCCCAATTACAACAGCTTGGGGAGGCCCATCAGGCAGAGACTGAAGCCCTAAGGCTGGAGCTGGCAGAGGCCACAGCCTCCCAGCACAGGGCTGAGAGTGAATGTGAGCAGCTTGTGAAGGAGGTAGCTACCTGGCGGGAGCGATTTGAGAACAGTCAGCAAGAGGAGGCACAGCATGGTGCCGTGTTTCAGGAACAGCTGACGACCCTGAAGGAGGAGTGTGAGAAGGCACGCCAGGAGCTGCAGGAGGCAAAGGAGAAGGTGGCAGGGATAGAGGCCCATAGCGAGCTCCAGATTGGCCGGCAGCAGAGTGAGCTGGCCCAGCTCCATGCCAACCTGGCCAAGGCCCTTCAGCAAGTCCAGGAGAAGGAGGTCAGGGCCCAGAAGCTGGCAGATGACCTCTCTGCTTTGCAGGAAAAGATGGCTGCCACTAGCAAGGAGGTGGCCCGCCTGGAGGCCTTGGTGCGCAAAGCAGGTGAGCAGCAGGAAACAGCGTCCCGTGAACTACTCAAGGAAACCCCGAGGGCCAGAGACAGAGAGTCTGAGTGGCCGGAAGAGCAGCAGGGACGGCAGTTCTGCAGCACACAGGCGGCACTGCAGGCCATGGAGCGGGAGGCAGAGCAAATGGGCAGTGAGCTGGAGAGGCTGCGGGCGGCACTGATGGAGAGCCAGGGGCAGCAGCAGGAGGAGCGTGGGCAACAGGAGAGGGAGGTGGCGCGGTTGACCCAGGAGCGTGGCCGGGCCCAAGCTGACCTTGCCCTGGAGAAGGCAGCCAAGGCTGAACTTGAAATGCGGCTGCAGAATGCACTCAATGAGCAGCGTGTGGAGTTTGCTACCCTCCAAGAGGCACTGGCCCATGCTCTGGCAGAAAAGGAGGCGAAAGACCAGGAGCTGGCCAAGTTTCGTGGGCAGGAGGCAGCCCAGAGAACGGAGCTAAGGGAGCTTCACCAAACCGTGGAGCAGCTGAAGACACAGCTGGCTAAGAAGGAAAAGGAGCCCCAGCAGCCTGGAGGCACGGCCAGTGGAGAAGATGCCTCTGGTCCAGGAGCCCCATTGAAGCTTGCCAGCAAGGAAGAGTCATCAGGTCCTGAGCTGGAGGCACTGCGGGTGGAGGTGAGCAAGCTGGAGCAGCAGTGCCGTCAGCAGCAGGAAAAGGCTGACAGCCTGGCATGCAGCCTGGAGTCTGAGCGTGCCACCCGGGTCGAGCAGGACAGAGCCCTGGAGACACTGAGGATCCAGTTGGAGGAGAAGGCCCGGGAGCTGGGGCATAGTCAGGCCACCTCAGCTTCAGTCCAGAAAGAGTTGACCACCCTCCGCACCAAGGCCCAAGACCATAGCAAGGCTGAGGAGGAGTGGAAGGCTCAGGTGGCCCGGAGCCAGCAAGAAGCAGAGAGGAAAAGCAGCCTCATCAGCAGCTTGGAGGAGGAGGTATCCATCCTGAACCGCCAGGTCCTGGAGAAAGAGGGGGAGAGCAAGGAGTTGAAGCGGCTGGTTATAGCCGAGTCAGAGAAGAGCCAAAAGCTGGAAGAAAGGCTGCGCCTGCTTCAGGCAGAGACAGCCAGCAGCAGTGCCAGAGCGGCAGAGCGCAGCTCTGCTCTTCGAGACGAGGTGCAGAGCCTCCGGGAGGAGGTTGAGAAACAACGTGTGGCTTCTGAGAGCCTGCGGCAGGAGCTGGCTTCACAGGCAGAGCGAGCCGAGGAGCTTGGCCAAGAACTGAAGGCGTGGCAGGAGAAGTTCTTCCAGAAGGAGCAGGCCCTCTCTGCCTTGCAGCTGGAGCACACCAATACACAGGCCCTGGTGAGTGAGCTGCTGCCCGCCAAGCACCTCTGCCAGCAGCTACAGGCCGAACAGGCAGCTGCTGAGAAGCGCCATCGCGAGGAGCTGGAGCAGAGCAAGCAGGCAGCTGCTGGGCTTCGGGCAGAGCTGATGCGTGCCCAGCGGGAGCTTGGGGAGCTGGGGCCTCTGCGGCAGAAGGTGGCAGAACAGGAGCGAGCAGCCCAGCAATTGCGGGCAGAGAAGGCCAGCTACGCAGAGCAGCTGAGCATGCTGAAGAAGGCACATGGTCTTCTGGCAGAGGAGAACCGGGGTCTGGGGGAGCGGGCCAACCTTGGCCGGCAGTTTCTGGAAGTGGAGCTGGACCAGGCCCGGGAGAAATACGTCCAAGAGTTGGCAGCTGTGCGTGCTGATGCTGAGACCCGTCTGTCCGAGATGCAACAGGAAGCACAGAACACTACCCGGGAGCTGGAGGTGATGACCGCCAAGTATGAGGGTGCCAAGGTGAAGGTTCTAGAGGAGAGGCAGCGGTTCCAGGAAGAGAGGCAGAAACTTACTGCCCAGGTAGGTGCCCAGCTCACCCACATTCTAGAGATTTAGACCTTAGAGTAGGGACATTGTTTCTCTGAACTCTGTAGCCTCTGGCTCCTGTGCTGCAATGTCTTGCGGTCCCTTGTTAACGGGTGGCAGGATAAGAGAGGTGGCTGGCACCTCATGCCCTAAATAAAATACCAATGGTCTTCCCTTCCCTGAAGTCTCTGTCCCTAGAGTGCCAAGTTGTGATGACAACCACCTGATCCAGAGGCATATCTGCACTGGAGGCCCCAAGGCAACTAGAAGCAGTCAAACTAGCAATTTAAACTTAGTACGATTAGTCACTTAGGGAAAGTATCAGAGCTGAGGTGAAGTCAGTCTGCAACAGCCTGGTACCCCTTGGCCTCCATCTCACTGTCTCCATTGCTCCTCCCCGTGCACAGGTGGAACAGCTAGAGGTATTTCAGAAAGAACAGACTAAGCAGGTAATGCCTAGGGTCCTGGATAAATGCTGGCTGCTTAAACGGTGACCAGTCTTGGTGCATGACCCCAGCTGCAGCTTGCCTCCGCCAGCTCCCGTTGTGAACTGTTTGTGAAGGGGGCAGGGTCAAGCCATGGAGTCCAGGCCCAGGCTGCGCAGAAGTGCGGTGTGCTGGGCCCTCTCTCAGGCCTCCTCCCACTCATCCCAGGTCGGCCTTTCCACCTTTCTGCACTTTTCTTATCTGCTTGTCAGGGATGGCTTGCATAGGCTTCATCTTCCACAGACCTGAAGAGGTGACAGTCTCAATCCTGTGATTCCAAAACCTCCCAAGTCCTGTTTCTAGTTAAGGATACTCAACTAAGAGAAATAGCAAAGTTACCTGTGGGGTGCCCTTTCCCCCCATGATGTATGCATTCATAAAACCATAAAGGTGATATGAAGGCAGCTTTCATAGAACAGGCAGAGTGGTGGGCATCCTGAGCCACACCCACTGATGCTGAACCCTGGCATAGCATAGAGTTTTCTAGAGCAGGATGGCCAAAGTTGAGAGGAGCAGACAGGGTTTGCATGAGATGGGGTCATGTGGTCTGGCTGCCTCCCTCTCGCAAGGATCTCTGTGCTCCAGAGACGTCACACCTGTAGAGCTGGTATTTCCTGAGATCACCTCTCTGCCGCCCTCCTCCCCAGTCACTTCAGGCCTCCTGAATCATTGGGCCCTCCATTCTTCCTGTCACCTCCTCCAAGGATCCTGAGATGTTGAGGGAAAAATTGAAAAGCAAACAGTTAGCAATGGAGCCTTGCTTCTCCCTCTGTTGCCTGGTCACGCCTGAACTCCTGCATGCCTGGAGGGGCGCTGCTTGTGGCTGTTATGATCCTTCTCACCCCTTTCCTCCTTTTCCTCTTTTATGGGAGTTGGGAGCTTGGAATACGTATGCTGCCCCTGCTTTTGTCTTCTAGCAGTCTGTTTCCCCAGTGCTAACCACCGTGGCCTCACTGCTAGGGCTGTCCCTAATGGTCCATGGAGATGGGAAGAGGTCTGAGCATCTGGGGGCTTTTTGCTTTGGCAGTTTCTGAGAGGAGGGAGGACTGGGTGTCGGTTGACTATGTCTGCTAGAGGACTAGCCTAGGTTCCCTGTTCCTGCCCCCAGCTTGGGGAGGTTGGGAGCCTAGGAGCTGTGACAGCAGTGGGGTGGTGATGAGGTATGGCAGAGTCAACTCAACTGATTCTGCTGGCAGCAGGCCAGGGAGTAGAATAAATTTGGGAAGATGGCCCTGGCAACATCTGTGGGGGGTCACCTCATTCAGATTCTGCCAGCCAACCTGGGGCTGCAGGCTTTTCCCTAACTGGAGGGTGGAGAAAGGGCCTGAGTTCCTTCTATGAACTGTGGAGATACTGGACTGGGGAAACTCCCTCCTTTGTCCAGACATTCAGGGAAAAGCCTCCTGAGTCTTCTCGTCTCCTCTTCCCTCCACAGGTGGAAGAACTGAGTAAGAAACTGGCTGATTATGACCAAGCCAGCAAGGTGCAACAGCAGAAGCTGAAGGTGGTACAGCTGGGGGAACAGGCCTGGTCCTCTGGCTGCCTCATGAGAGTGGGGGAGGGAAGTGCTCTCTAAGCCCCGAGGGTATGGGGTCAGCAAGCATCTGCTGGCATCAAAGGTGGACAGAGAATCAGACCCAGGCTTCCCTTTTTTTCCCCCTAAGAGAGAGGGAGATGCTTGGTTTGCTGTAGATACTGGGTAAGAGCATTCCATCCTTGCTTCTCCTATATCTTTTAGCTCAGAGCAAGCCCCCAAAGGGCCATAATAAACATGTTTATCATGTAATCATAACATGGTACAGATCCCATAGACTTTGGAGTTAGGTGGACCAAGCTCAGGTCTTATTCTGCCATTTAGTCACTGTGAACCTTTTCACTTTGCTTAAATCTCTGCAGTTTCCACATCTCAAAATGTGAGGATAAACTTATTTCAAAAAGTGGTTTGAAGAAGTGAATTATGTCACAGGAGAACTCACATGCTAAGTGCCTAGCTCTCACTGCCCTGTGCACCCAGGATGCTCTGCATCTAGTGTTTTCTGAGGATCCTCTTTTCCTGTTTGGGGAGACCGTGTGCATGGAAGGAGGATGACATTTTGTGCCTGGTCTCAAGGCAAACACGGGGCTGTCAGAGCCAGCAGATGGTGCAAGCTGGTCAAGAAAACTTCCACAGAAGTAGAATTGTGGAATGTGTGTGTTTGAGGTGGGCACTTGTGGAGCCTGAGCAGCTGGCTAGGGACGGTCACTGGATTTGGGTGGAACAACCAGCCCCGTCTTTCTTCTCAGGCTTTCCAGGCCCAGGGAGGCGAGAGCCAGCAAGAGGCCCAGCGCCTCCAGGCCCAGGTGACTGAGCTGCAGGCCCAGTTGAACCAGAAGGAACAAGCAGCTGAGCACTACAAGCTGCAGGTGAGGAGCCCAGTGTAGGCCTACTTTGCCCTTCCTCCTGCCCTCTAGGCTCTGCCACACCCCACCCACCCCTTTGCCCACACAGATGGAGAAAGCTAAGACTCATTATGATGCCAAGAAACAACAGAATCAAGAGCTGCAGGAGCAGTTACGGGGCCTGGAACAGCTGCAGAAGGAGAACAAGGAACTGCGGGCAGAAGCTGATCGTCTGGGTCGTGAGCTGCAGCAGGCTGGGCTGAAGACCAAGGAGGCTGAACAGACTTGCCGCCACCTTACTGCCCAGGTGCGCAGCCTAGAGGCACAGGTAAGCATCAGGCTGAACAGACTAACTTCAACCACATCCTATTGGACCCCTCTGCCCTCCTCTTTGAGCCCACCTCTGTCTTAGGCTTTCCTTCTCTCCCTTTCCCAGGTTGCCCATGCAGACCAGCAACTTCGAGACCTGGGTAAATTCCAAGTTGCAACTGACACCTTAAAGAGCCGTGAGCCCCAGGCTAAACCCCAGCTGGACTTGAGTATTGACAGCCTGGATCTAAGCTGCGAGGAGGGGACCCCTCTCAGTATTAGCAGGTCAGGAGACAGCCCTCAACCCTAAGTCTGTTGTTCACTGAGCACCAACTGTTCAGCAGGCTGTATATATTCCAGACGATGGGCTAGTGAATATGCTATCCCTTTACCCTGTGGAAGTTGATTTTTCTTTTTTTCCTGTGGAATTGGGGATTGAACTCATGAGCACTGTACTACTGAGAAACAGTCTCCAGCCCTTCTATTCTGATAAGGTCTTGCTAAATTGCAGAGGCTGGCCTTGAACTTTTTTTTTTTTTTTCTTTTTTAAGAGAGAGGGACAGTGAGAGACAGAGAAAGACAGAATCAACTTTATTTAGTTTTTGATGTGGCTTTTGCTGCTCAGACACTTTGCTGTGTACGTGGTGCTGGGGTACTCGCGCATGCCAGGCAAGCACTGTAACCACTGAGCCACTGCTGCAGTCCCATGGCCTTGAACTTTAATCTTCTTGCCTCAGTGTCCCCAGGACATAGAATTACGGGATGCACCACCATGCCTATTTTCTGGCTGTGCTTGGCTTGAAGTTTATACAGTGTCATAGGTATGAGGCCAGGTGTCTAGATAGGGCACAGTGGGAAGAAAAACTAATAGGAAAGGCTTAGTGGAGACTCTTGTTCTGAGTCTTGAAAGAATACACAGGTGTATGTGCCAGCGGGGCAGGAGTATAGTGTGAGCAGAGGTAGAGGAGGAGATTGGTATGTAGACTTGATCCTAAAGGCACTGAGGAATTTCAGGGTTGAAATTGAGGAGTACATGGTTAGATTTTTATTTTAGAAAAATTTTTCTTTCTGAGAGAGGGGCAGTGAGAGAGAGAAAAAAACAATTTTTATTTTAGTTTTTCATATAGCTTTTGTTGCTCCAAGACTTGGTTGTGTACATGGTGCTGGGGTTTGAACTTGCATACTCAAGCATACTGGGCCAGCGCCTTAACAGCCAAGCCACTGCTCCAGCCCTGTATTTTAGAAAGATTTTGATAGCCATGTAAAAGTTAAGACTAGAACTAAAAACACATTTATTATTATTATTAAACAGTTATGTTGCACTTACAATTATAACAAATTCGTTTGTCCCCCAGCAAACCTCCGAGATAATTTATATTTATTATTGCTCCTCTAACACATGAAACTGGGACTTGAGAGGGAAGTTTCACTTGTCCATGGCCCCACAGTGGTGGAGGTGGGGTATGAACCTGGGTAGCCTGGCCCAAGTCTGTCCTTGCCGCTACTGTTGCTTCTCTCAGGTGCCACTCTTTATAAAGTCTAGGTGAGAGATGAGGTAGACCACAGAAGACGTGTGCATGGAGAGGGCTATGGTGAGAAGGGCTGCTTTGGTACACTTGGCAAGAGAGGAAGTGTACCCCTGTTAAGGTCTTGGGGCCTGCAAGTTTGTGCTCTCTTACTGAAAGAGGAGATATTCAGGAGTAAGACCAGCCAGATGGGCTTGGTTTGGGACCTGTTCATTGTGAAGTAGCCATGATATCCATGGGATATCTGGGCCTGGAGAACAGGGTCTGGGCTAAGCCAGAAGCCTAGGAGTCACCAGTGTGGTGGGGTTAAAAGGCCTGGGAGTGGGGTCAGAGCAGTGGCTCAGTAGTTGGAGCACTTGCCTGGCATGTACATGGACCTGCATTCAAATTCCAGCACCACATACACAACTGTCAGAGAAACAAAGATCAGATGAAAAAGTAAAACTGATTGTCTCTCTCCTAAAAAAAAAAAAAAAAAAAAAAAAGCCCTGGGAGTGAACTGAAAGGTGGGCCAAGGTCAAAGGTTTTTCTGGTACCTCTGAAAGATCAGAGATTGGATTCTTAACCATCTCTACTTGTAGTAAGTGTGAGAAATGGCCACTTGGGAGCAAAGGGATAGACAACCCAGGAACCATACCTCAGCAGTGTTCTTTTCTACAGCAAGTTGCCTCGTACCCAGCCAGATGGCACAAGCATCCCTGGAGAGCCAGCCTCACCCATCTCCCAGCGCCTACCCCCCAAAGTGGAATCCCTGGAAAGTCTCTACTTCACCCCCATCCCTTCTCGGGGTCAGGCCCCCCTGGAGAGCAGCCTGGACTCCCTGGGAGATGTCTTCCTGGACTCAGGCCGTAAGACCCGGTCTGCTCGCCGTCGTACCACGCAAATCATCAATATCACCATGACCAAGGTCAGGCTGCTGGTAATCGGGCTCTAGGGTATTAATGCCCACTTCCTTTCAAAGCATCTTTCCATGAAGTCCTCATTCAGGAATGAGCACAAATGACCAGTTCTTAGTACAGATGGAAAATCTGAGATTTTAAGAAGGGCAGTGACTCGCTTAGGACCTTTTCTGTAGAAAGTGGCAGGGCTAGAATTAGACCCCAGTCTAAGGTTAGTATTGTTTCCATGCGTAGCACTGATTCTGCGTAGGATGAAAGGAGAGGATGGGGAAAGTTGCAGCCCATCCCACGCCTCCAACACACCACGTGCAGCTGAGATGTGGTGTGGCCCTCAATGGACTGACTGCCTCCCAGGTCTCAATTATTGCCCTTGGTTCTGTCTCTGAGAGGAGAGGCAGGTGCAGCAGGGAGGGTACCTTCTACCAACACGCCAGAGAAGTTACAAAAGATGATGGGGCTCCTAGGAACCTTGAACTTAAGGGACAGCAGAGGCTGTGGGCTGAGGCTGAGTGTACATAGCTCAGGGACTGTGGGTTCTAGTTCCAGCTCTCACCCATTTCCTAGTTGAGATTTGGGGTCATCACTTTACTTCTTCGTACCTCATCTCTAAAATGGGCTTCCTTTTCTCAAAGGAGTATTAATAGACTTCATGGGGAAAAAATGGATAAAAGAAAGTCTTCACAGCCTCAGAGCCTTGTGACTGCTTCCTGGCAACAAGGCCTATTTGCAGACTTTCAAGTCAAGGACCCTTGCAGACCAGTGTGCGAACACATGCTGTGGGCTGTGGTGCTTCAAGGCAGGAATGGGAGGCAGCTTTATAAATGTTAACAACTCACGCTTTTGCAGAAGCTAGATGTGGAGGAGCCAGACAGTGCCAACTCATCCTTCTACAGTACACAGTCTGCCCCTGCTTCCCAGGCCAGCCTGCGGCCCACTTCCTCAACCCAGTCTCTAACCCGCTTGGGTTCTCCTGATGATGGCAACTCGGCTCTGCTTAGCCTACCTGGCTACCGGCCTACCACTCGCAGCTCTACTCGCCGCTCCCAGGCCAGGGTGTCCAGTGGGGCCCCACCAGGTGAGGGGGCTTAATCGTACTCACAAATTAGACTTTAAGTAGATCCTGGCACAGGAAAGAGGCAAGTTTCTAAAAATCCAGGACTGGCGTCCTTGCTTCCCTCCTGCTCCATCACCACCTGCCTTTTCTCCAAGCAGCCTCAGAACCTTGCTTTTCCAGCTAGGACTCTGCTAGGGCAGTCTGAACCACGGATGCTCACATAAGGGGCTGGAGAGTCCCAGCATGATAATGACAGTTACCTGTGCAGAGTCCTCCATGTCCTCCTCAGCTGGTGATGGGCTGTTGGAAGGGCCAGCCTCACCAGAATTTCCTTAGATGCTCTTGCCCTTTGGGCTCTAGAAACCCCCTCCATTCCCACAGGCATTGATTCCTATCCCTTAATTAGTTTTTCTTGGTGTGAGACACCAAGCTTTGGCAAGTGAATAAGATGTGGTCCCATCCTCTGCAGATGACCTCCTCAGTGATCAAGGGCCCATGATAGAAAAGGTCCGGATGTCTTACTCCTGTCCCTGAAGCACTGGTGTAATATAGGTTTGAATTCCCTGGGGTGAGTGGAAAGGAGCACTGACAGGAAAATCTGAAAGTATGAGGGCCAGTGGGCAACCTGCTGGCTCCAGTTCCATCTGATAGCTTCCCTGCCTTCCACAGGAAGAAACAGCTTCTACATGGGTACTTGCCATGATGAGCCTGAGCAGTTGGATGACTGGAACCGCATTGCAGAGTTACAACAGCGCAACCGAGTATGCCCCCCACATTTGAAGACCTGCTATCCCCTGGAGTCCAGGGTGAGCCTCGGGGGTCACTGTGCAGGAACTCCCATGCTGGCTCCCTTTAACATCTCATCTTGGTGCTACTTGCTCATCTAGCCTGAGCAGTAGTGCCCTGAGTCTCTGGCCTGCTGAGGAGAGTGACCTTCTCATGCTTCCAGATGGAATGGTCAGCATCTGTAGCTCAGGGTTGTCATTAGGAGTGGGTAGGAGCTTGGAGAAGAGTCTGTGTGGGACTGCTGGCTGTTTGTCCAGGGTGTGGGTAGAGAACAGGAAGGGAGGCCTTTTAAGGTAGAAAGAATCCGGCTGTTCCAAGTGTCGGGCATGGCACGTGAAGAGTTAGTTCTGAGGCAGGCCCAGTTCCTGCTCTATTTCCATATAGCTGGGACTCACAACTTCTACCCCATGCAGCCTTCCCTGAGCCTGGGCACCATCACAGATGAAGAGATGAAAACCGGGGACCCCCAGGAAACCTTGCGCAGAGCCAGCATGCAGCCTACCCAGATTGCTGAGGGCACTGGCATTACCACCCGGCAGCAGCGCAAACGGGTCTCTTTAGAGACCCACCAGGGCCCTGGCACCCCTGAGGTAGGTGGCACTGGCTTCTGTATTTTGTTGTACCTAGCACTGTGTCCAGGTCAGATTCAGCTCAACAAGCTTGAGAAGTGGTTTGAAGGGGAGGCTTCTGTCCAAAGACTTGAAGTGTGGATAGGACCTTGGGAAAGAAAGTAGGTTGACTAAGTTTCCTGGGCTCAAGAAGCTAAGACACCTGGTTTGGGATCTCATGTTCTCTTCCTCACAGTCTAAGAAGGCCACCAGCTGTTTCCCTCGTCCCATGACTCCCCGGGACCGACATGAAGGGCGCAAACAGAGTACTACTGAGGTCCAGAAGAAAGCTCCGGCTGTTTTTAAACAGGTTAGGCTGGGACTGGAGGGGACAGAGGAACACCCTAGCAAGCCTTACTGGCTAAGCCTTAGAGCAGCAGGCTGGCCAAGGAAGGTAGTGGTGGATTTCCCAGTTTGACCTTTTCCCACAGGCTGACCGGCGTCAGTCGATGGCCTTCAGCATCCTCAACACACCCAAGAAGCTGGGAAATAGTTTTCTGCGACGAGGAGCCTCAAAGAAGGCCCAGTCCAAGGCCTCCCCCAATACCCGCAGTGGAACCCGCCGCTCTCCACGCATTGCCACCACCACAGCCAGTGCTGCCACTGCTTCTGCCATTGCTGCCACCACTGCCACCCCTCGGGCCAAGGGCAAGGTGGAGGCATCGATAGGAGTGGGAAGGGAAACCTGATGAAAGCACAGGGCCTCCCTGGGGCAGCAGTCAAGGCAGAGAGCCAGTCCAGCCACTAGAGGTTAGAGGTTTAAGAGAAGGTGTCCCTGGGTCTGGCTAGCAGCTTTTTAGGAGACAGAGAGCACTCCAAGCTTAGGCAGGGCCAACAGTGTTCAGGATCCATAAAGGAGGGGATGGCAGTCCAGTGTGAGGGAGCAGGAGGGGTTTTCCAGCCACGTGACTATATTTCTCTCTCTTTCAGGCTAAGCACTAAAAGGGCCAGTACCAGTGAGAGGCCCCACCTGTGTCCCCTGATGCTGACCTCGCCTGGTCCTTCTCCTCCTACTGTCCCTCAGTGCCTTCTCTCAGCTCCCAGGCCAATGGTGGCCAAACCCTAAAGACAATGATGCCTGCCCACACCCTGGCCTGGTACCTGGACTTTCACTGGCACCTTCACAGAGCTGGCCCAGGAGGCTCAGGGCTTGGACAGTGTGGGACCCTCTCGCAAACTTGCCTCCTGATGTTTTTTGTTGGAGCTAAGTCAATTCTCCATTACCAGATGTGAGGCTAGCTTTGAGTGGCTGGATCCTTGGGCCCAGCCTCTTAGCCTCTGGATCTAGAAGGGACCAGAGGAGCAGGCCCTGGCTTCTGCAGCTCCAAAAGCCGGAACTTGCAAGGGGCCTTGCTCTTGAAGCCCAGGACTAGGTATAACCTAGTGGGAGCCCCTGCCCTACCTGCTCCCTTCTGCAAGGGCACAGCTGCCTAAAGGATGCTCTTTTCTAGGACAGATGGGCCCTGGGTTTCTGGGCTGGGGAGGGAGGGCAGCCTTCAGCAGCAGCTCACACCCTACCTTCCTCAGACTTGCACTGGGGTTGGATTTGGAGTGATTAGAAGGTTTTTAAGGGCTGGGATGGATCTTTTCTAAATGTTATTACTTGTAAATAAAGTCTATTTTTCTCCCTTGAGTGCTAAGCAGCCTTGATCTGTATGGGAAGTGGAAAAATCAGTTCCTTGGAGCCTTTCTTTGTCCCTAGGATCTTCCCCCATTCCATTTCTGGCCTCTGTTCCTGAGGAGCATTACAGGCTGCTGCTTTTTTTCTTTTTCTTTTCTTTTCTTTCTTTCTTAAGGGCTTGTGTTCCTCTGAATCTGGTTTTGTCTTATGGCTTCTGATTGGCAGTCCTTCTCTTCCCATGTTCCCTCCTGGGACAGGGAAAGTTCCTGTGAGACAGAACTAAGGTTTAAATGATTAAACAGATGTCAAGATGCCTCCATTAAATAATCCTTTATGAGAACTTATTGTGGGCCCCAAAGACACAGTTGTGGATCAGATGCAGTGACTGCCCTGCTTCCTTGGGGCAGTTCATCATTAAGGTGAAAAATAATAACATATACACAACATGAAATCAATGCAGAATGTGGCCAGAGCTAAGTGTGTGGCCATCACTGAAGAGGTGGCATTTCAGCCAGGCTTCAGGGTTTACTTGTTGGGATAGTAAGAAAGAAAGGACCAAGTGAACAAAGGCACCCCAAGTGGGAGTTGTCTAGAAACAAGGAATGGTGCTCAGAGAGGGTACTTGAGTCTTAGGCTGAGGTACCGACATGTCTTGGAGATTTCTGAGCAGGATGGCAGTGTGATGAGCAGGACATTAGGAAAGCTAATGGGATGGGTGGAAAGAGAAGGGCAAGCAGCAGGAGGATGCATTAAGGGGAGGTTACTGTGATTTTCTAGATGGATGGAAAGGTAGTTTGAATTTGGTGAGAGAAGGACCTGCTCGCTTGCAGCAGTCAAAAACTTCACACTCCAGGCTCTGGTCGAGGTGGTGCTGTTGCTGGCCCTGTGCTTACTCTTGACCCTGCTTATGTTGGGATTGGGGACCTGGGCTATGGCTGGAGGGCAGGGCTTCTTGAGAGCCAGGCAGGACCGTCCTCAGCCCAGCCTGGGGAAGTAAAGGTAGACAAGGATCAGGATCAAGGAATGGAGGGATATCTGGACACTTTCCTCCAGGCCATGCCTCTTGCCTCTCCTGCCTGAGTTCTAGGGTCCTTTTTGTTTCCATCTCAGGCTAACATTAGGAAAATTGGTGGGTATGAGGTTGGAGGCTACTCTGGCAGAGCCTACACAGAAGCAGAGCTCTTCTTGTCCCTGGAGGCCTTCCTTGGATTCCTCACCCAGAGCTGGGCCAGGATGACATGATGCTGGGCAACCTGTCCAGGGTCCACAAACACACAGGAGAAGTTGGTGCTTCGCAAGGCAGGGCTCAGTTCCTCCAGCACCAAGGCCCTCTGCAGCTGAGTGCTTGTTCTTCCAGGCTCCCGGCTGGAACAGGGGAAGGAAAAGCCATGAGAGAGCTGCAACGGGAGAACTCCCTCCCACTGGCCTCACCTCTGTGAACATTACCTGATGCTGCCTTCCCTCAGCCGGCCTGGGAGGTGCTCAATGAAGGAACCATTGCCCAGCCAATATAGAATACTGAAGTGGGGGAAGCGGCTGCAGGCAGTACAGGACAAGATCAACGTTCCATCTGGGGACACAAGTGGCGGTTAGCCCTTCCACACAGCAGGCCCTCCCCACTCCCCACCTTACCAACTCCCCATAGACAAATCAGGAACTTGGAGTGCTATCATACACCCCACCAAGACAGGGAAGCCTATAATGGGGAAGTACAGCTGTCTACAAGAGAGAACCTAGGTCTCAGCATGGGAATGTGGGGAAGGGTCCTTTAGTCACATAATTCCACTTCTGAGCCTCTTCCTCAGGATGATCTTTTCTGGTGCCCAGCCTCTGTGATTCTAGGAGAATGGCTCAGGTGGTCAGTGCTAGCAGGCTGATGCTCTTCTGAGATGGCCAGAGGGCAAGCTAGCTCTGGGTAAAGGGACTGCACTTCAGAGTACATTTATAAGCAAGGCCCTTGTAGGTCCTGTGGCAATTCTGAATCTGAGTTCTCTCTGTCCCCTTTGAAAAGAGACCATCTTGGGAGTTGGGCCCTGAGCCCCATGATGCCAAGCTGGAGGTCAGAATGGTGAGCATTATGCCAAGCTGGCCTGGCTAGTGATACATAGCAGGTGGGAAGTAAATTTAGGACCCTTGGACTCTGTCTCCACAGCTTACCCTCTGGACACTATGTCCCCCTGGGATCCCATCACAATTGCTCCTTACTTAGTGGCATTTCCACTTCTGGCCAGGTCACCTCCAATGCTGGGCACTGCTTAGCTGTTGGGAGTGTTGGGGGCCAGGAGGGGCTGGGGTCCTTTGAGATCATAGCTGAGGCAGTGGCAGCTGTGATGGTCTGAGGAACCGGTGTGGCACTGGCAAGGAGAGTGATGATGTGGACATATAGTAGCAGTACCCACGAAGAACTGGAGTCTGAGGAGAGGAGTCACAGAGGTCAGCAGCTGACTAAGCTGCCTGGTAATGCTCAGCATCCCAGTTCTTATCTTCACCACAGGTGGAACTGCTGCCTGCTTAAAGATTGCAGCCCAGATTCAGGGAATCAAAGGGGGGCAGAGGCCCCACAGCTCCCACTTTAGGCCTTTTGAATGAAGCATAAAGCTGCCTTGGAATGAAGCCAGAGCCACAGTATCTAGACAGAAGCGGAAAGTAACAGCATCCTTGACTTGGGTGTTCACCTTGGGTGAGGGCTGAGTTGGCCACATTGCTCTGTTCTGTTCACAGTCCCCACCATACTCCCATCCATGCACAGTCCCAAGTCCCACCTGGTATCCAGTTCTGTCCCATGGTCATGATGTTCATCAGGAGCTGGAAAGCTCAGCTCTATATATCTGTGACTTCTTTTCTGGGGAAGGGTGAAGAAGGAAATGCGGATGACACCCACATTTTCTCTGTAGCTCGCCTGGATTCCAGTTATACATGAGGCTTTGTCCTTCCTATAAACTCCACAGCTGTGCTTTATGTCTAAACATTCAGTGGTATTCACTCTATCCATCTGTCCCACTAACTCCCAGAGCACAGGCTGGAGCTCTGTCAGCATGGAGAAACAAGCTGGGTTATCACTAGTGACAGTCTGAGCCACCCCAGCTCTTTTGAACATTAATATAATGGCTATCTAATTCAATCTTACCCCTTCATTAAGGATGGGGAAATAAGCCCAAAGAGGGGCCAGGGACTTACCTAGAAATAAAGGCAGGCAATGCTCTCTCCACTGCCAGAAGCGGTTCTGAGAAGGACAGGTTATACTGAACTCTGCGAAAGCACTGCCTACTACCCATTTCACTTTCACTTTTATTCTAACCAGGGATCCAGAGAAGGCAGTGAGCCATTAAAACAGACAAATGCTGCATCTTCTTATGCCAATGCTCACAGAGGCCAGAAATGATCCTATTAACTCCTAGGCCCCTAATCTCTAAATATCAAACTGAAGTCTTTTATCCACCTCATTCCTCAGGGTCACCAATGTGTGAACTACCAGATGAGTCTCTCACAATAAATTCTGTCCTGGCCAAGGGTCAGGACTTTGTGGTGTTCCCTCCATGCCTTTGTTTTCCTGTGAGCAGGCCTCTGCTTTCTCTTTCACATTCATACCAATAATCAAGGGGACAAATTCCGAGGCACTGGCGACCTTAAGTTGGAACACTGACCATTTTAGGCTTAATGCTCCACCAGCCCATCACCACCCTGGCCTTTCTCAGGCTCTCCACTCCCCCCAATCCTCTAGGTCAGCTGCATCATTCAGTATCCATCCATCACAGCCACAAACCCTTCTCACTTCTCTCGGCCTAGTCTCTTTGGCCAGAGGCATAGGTCTACAGTCACTAGGAGCTCTAGATTCCCCTTACCTGGCTCCCAAGAAGTCCTGACGAGTTCTGCTTTTCAGAAGCTACTTTCTGAGAGCTCCAAAGCTCCGTTCAGCTGTGTCTAGCCTCATGTGCCACGTCACAGGAAGTACACTGAGAAAACTTCCCTTGTCTGCAGAAAATCTCAAAGCCAAGTAGGGAGCACAAGTTGAAAGTTGGCCCTAGAAGGAGGGGAAGGCACTTCCTGGTGAAGCAGTGGCCCAACACAGGGTCCAGCAGCTCGGAAGTTACACAAATGTGTTATTCTGACCACTGATGGAATAAAGAAAGCTGGGGTTGTGGCAAGGCCAGGACTAGGGCTAGGCACAATCTGAGGCAGCATTTACTCCCAGTGTCATGCAGGTATCTGTGGAGGCAATCAGTGGTGGGAGAGCCAATGCATGTATGTATCAAGTGTAGACAACAGCTATGTGTCTGAGGTTTGTGATTTCTGTGATCAGGGCAGTGAGAGGTGGTGATAACAGCCAGGGAGGCTGGAGAGATGGCTTGGGCTTGGAGGATGCATCAGGAACATAAAATTCAGACTCATATGCCTAATTTATGAGACTAACAGTCACATCCTCTTCTCTAAAGGTCTAGTTCACATTTCTGCTCTTCTCAGTTCCTCCCTCTACCTCCTGCTCTTAAGCTTCAGGGAAATACCTCCTTGGAAACACTCTTATCTCCAGGAATTAGGTTCAGAGGCAAGGCTACCTGAGTTTCTGAGACACAGTCCACTGGGGGGATTCGTGGGGGGTGGCAGGGAGAGGAATCAGAACTCTTCTCTGGCATGTAACCAAGACCAGAGGAGGGCCACTGTGCAGTCATGGGACTTAGGACTAAGTATGGAAGTAACCTTGGCTTTAGCTTCTCAACAAGCCTGATGTGTGGGTAGCAGGAACGAAAGTGAAAGAGTGATCTCCATGCCCTTTGACCAGTCCCCATTTCCCTCTCAGAGGAGATGTCCACAGGTAGCATGAGCAGTGGGGTACCATGGGAAGCCACAGGTAGATGAGAAAGTAGCCAGGAGGGTGGGGGTGGAAGGATACTGACCTCAGGGAGTGAAGGAGAGCCACCTCAGGCCAAAAGGGGGCCTGGTGATACTCTAAGGCTTGTAATGCCACAGGACAGAAGCCTTGTATTCTACCACTCTCAGGGATACCGAAGGAGAATAGCAAAGAAGCAGCACTGACCCCCCCCCCGTCCGGATTTCAGACGGGAGAGGTGGAATCAAGACCCCCAGATACCCCAGGGAAGAGGTGGGAAGAAGAAAAGAGAGATGAATGTTCAGCTTTCCAACCCAGCTCACAGAGCTTTATTCAGATGGGAGTGACAAGATCCTGCTTGTTTCTTCCTGCCCTTGAAAGGGCAGACCCTGATGAGCCATATTCCCTACAAACTCAGCACTGAAGGCCTATGACTGCAGTCCCAATTATCTTCAAAATTCCTAGGACCAAAGCTGTGGCTTTTTACAACCTGTACTTAACTAGGCCTTAACCTTCTTCCCACCCATCTACCACTCCTGTTGCCAGGCCCAGGAGAATCCACAAATGACAAAGTTCACCCAGGGATATTCCCTGGGCTGGGAATCCCCGGTCATCAGCTTCAAGGAAAACTGTCTGAAGACTGGGGGAAGCTGACGTCTGTAACTGTCCTCCTGTTATTCATGCACATGAGTGCACGTGCACACACATGCACACACACACAGAGTCTCACTCAGGCTTTCAGGAAGGAAGTGATGTGGCAGAGTGGCCTTTGGCACATGTCACCACTTCCAGGCTTCCACACCCCAACTATATATAGATGGCCTCTATTCTTGCCTGACTACAGCCTTGCTGAGGGGGCAGGTTATTCATACTGTTGATTACTTCAGTAGTCCCCAAACACACTGTTAGTGAGGTTAACATTAACAGTGGGCCCTGGGCTTCCCTTGTTGGAAAATTCAATGACGAGGTTCCACCTGCTTCACCCAGCCTTTAACTCTAGACAGGGAGAGTCAATATTACACCCATCCTGCATCAGACAGGGCAGAAGGGAAGACACTGTGCCCCTCAGTGTTCATCTGTGGTAACAGCTAGAACACTTTGGCCATTCCACACTGAGTCTAATAGGCTGACCCCTGCAGAGGGAAGGGAAGGGAGTGAGTGGGTTGAGGATCTTGGCTACCTGAGAACCCACCAGTGCTCTCAGCCAGAAGTGAAAAGGCTCCTTTAAGCCAAAAGGATGGCTCTGCTTCCATGCTACTGAGGCAAGGTGAGGCCTGGAAGGGGCAGGGCATTGAACTCCTATGTTCCACAATAAAAAAGTTGTTTTTTTAAATATATTCATCAAAATAGTTTTCTTTTAAAAAGTTCCCCACTGCTGACAGCCCCACAGGCTGGATCTCCATCATTTCCCTTCCCAGCCCGGACACAGCCGGAGGGGTCCTGAGTGGCCCAAGCTCCCCTTTGAGTCTTTCCCACCCAGGAGGTCTTTGTGGGCAGGAAGGAGAGTGCCCTGAGGTCCATGGTGGGTGGGGTGGTTTCTCCACTGCAGCGTTTCCTGACTATTCCAGGCCCAGGATGTAGTTGATGCCTTGCACCAGGCCAATGATGACAGGCTGCCAGGCTACCAAATATCGAAGCCAGTCCAGAAGTTGCCCATACATGACATGAGGCCTCTCCCAGCTGTCAGTGTGTTAAGGATCAGAGGTATATATATATCCAAGAGCTGCTGAGTTCATCTCATGTGTGTGTGTGTGGGTGTTCCCCAGCCTTCCCTGCGTCTTTCCACAATTCCAGCTACTCCACAACCTAGAAGAAAGCAGGCTATCCATCCTCTCTTCAACTCCATGTTGGAGTGAAGTTGGCTGAACCCAGAGAATGGAGAAAAGAAAGCAGAGGGGACTGGTGGGGCAGATAGGACAGTCATGAGAGAGGTAAAAAAGTAAAGTGGCTCTCCATGACCAACATGCAGGGGGGCCCCCTCCATGTAACACCTTCTCTAAGATGGAACTACCACTGTGAGAAAACAGCCTGAAATTTACAGATACTCTATAAATGTGTCAGGGATAATAGCTGCAAAGAGGCCAGAAATGGGAATACGGTGACCTTGAAGGTTCTTCTAATGTCTAAAATTGAAGATTCTCTCAGTTGAGGAAAGGATTGAGTTTTGGGTCAGAGTTGGAAGGAACAGGGACCAAGGAGATCACCACTGACAGAGGCTCTAAGGAAGCCCTGCCCCAGGGTGCTAGGGGTTGGGGTTTAGCTCAGTGGCAGAGCACTTGCCTAGCACATGCAAGGCCCTGAGTTTGATCCTCAGCCCTGAAAAAAAAAAAAAAAAAAAGAATCAGATTCTACTGAGACCAAACAGCCCTTAAGATGTGTTTCCTTCCTTTGGTTTTATATCTAAATGCTAGGCAGAGGGTCTGCAGAGGGGGCCTAGAAGCCCAGCCCTGAGGAAAGTACAGAAAAGCTCATGAAACTGTGGAGGGATCTCTCTAATGGCATCAGAAAGATTAGCTTGGCCCAGGTCTCTGAGAGATAAGGGAAGTCTTAAGCCTCAGCTTGGCCATGGAATTATAAAGGGGAGAGGCCAGAGTCTCCTGTTCCAAGACTCTTGTTAATAAGAGTGTACTAGGAACATGTCTCTTTTGTAGTGCTGCTAGTATACAGAGAGGAAGGGACCAGGAACCATGGAGCAGAGGAAGGGGAACTAAAGGAGGAGAGAGGAGAAAGCTGGATCTCTGGACCTCATGGTAAATGAAGGGGGCCAGAGAAATGGCTGAGTACTTTGGACAGGCTGTGAGGAAGTAGAAAAGGGCAGGGCAAAGTGGAGAGGGCTAACTGAGTAGGAAGTGGTAGCTCAAAGGCCCAAAGGGCAAGTATTCAAAATAAACAGGAAGTCCCTCAGCTATCCTTGTACCTTGCAGGCCCTGTACAGGCAAAGAGTCTGGTCTCTAGCTGCATGTCATAGGTAAGGTATCACTCATTAGTTATATAATCTTGAACAAGTCATTCAACCTCGAAACTATTTCATTTGTAAAATGACAATATTACGCAGGTCATAAAGTTGCTATGGAACCAAACGAATACAAGAAAAGTACTGAAGACAGTGCTAGCCACAGTGTAAGCAAATAGTAAATGACAGCAGCTATTACTATCAATTTATGATGGGAAGCTGAGCTGCTAGTCCTGCCTCATGTCACACCCCTAACTTCCCTAGAACAGAAGCCAAATGGTGAACATGTTCCAGGCTGAGGGCAGGAGGGAGGGCCCCAGGAAGACTCAGACACAGCACACACTGGCCAGTTTGTTCTTTCCACCTTCCACTTCCAACAAGGACCCAAAGGATACGGATTGCTGAACATCCTCTTCAGGTCTACCTTCTCTTTGCAGTAGGGACAGGTCTGCTTCTTTCCAACAATGCACCAGCCGCGGATGCAGAATTCGTGGAATCTGAACACCACAGGTCAAGGGAAATGGTGGGAAGCCAGGATGGCACTTCAGCCCCATGCTGCTCTGCAAGGTGTCTGTGTACCAGCTCAGGAGAAAGGCTCAAATCCTGGCTTTGCTTCTCATCATCTGTATCCCTTCTTTCTGAACCTGTTTCCTCACATATGAAAGGAGGATAACAGTCTCTATCTTACAGGGTTTTCTTTTTTTTTTTTTTTTCAGGGCTGAGGACTGAATCGGGGCCTTGCACATGCTAGGCAAGCGCTCTGCACTGAGCTAAATCCCCAACCCTATCTTACAGGGTTTTAAGGGGCAAACTGGAGATACTTTGTGGATCACTCAACATAGGCAGAAAATGAGAGCCAAGTAAATACTTGGTAACTACTTTAAGTGTTATTCAGAATAGGGGATTTGATTCTAAAGTGAGGGATCCTGTGAGAGGGTCCTCCTCCCCTGTGACGTTCAATCTTGGTTCAGCAAGCACAGTCTCACTAGCTTCATTCAGCCTCACCCTTCTTGACCTAGGCATGCTTTGACCACTGCTTAACAAGGCAGGCTGCAATCTGCAGGACAGGACGAGGAAGGCTTTGGTTTCTGTCCCCTTGTGGCTCTCCAGCACTCGAAGGTCTGGATAGCATGCTCAGGGCCACAACCACCCCTTTCCCTCCCTGAAAGGAGTGAGGTCTCAGGAGAGATGTGGCCCAGGAGCTTAAGGCAGGATACACATGATTGCAGGACAGCCTATACGTGTTCTCGATGATGCCCTCTTCACTGACGTCCACAAAGATCTGCTGCCCACACACAGCACACACACTGTCCGAAAGGTGTTTGGTAGGCATGCCTGACTCACTGTAAAACTGGAGGAGAGCAGGAGGGAAGAATAGGAAAAGCTGTGAGAATCCACTGAAGTGGAGGCATCAGAGAGGCCTGGGTCCCCTGGAGAAAAGGCGAAGTGGCAGGGGAACTAGAGGACATCTTTTATAAGCCAAGTGAAGCTCATCTTTGCTGGGTGGATGGGAAGAAAAGGACAAAACAGAGATAGGTTGAAAAGTTAGATGTAATGGGATTCAAAGGCTGCCCTGGGTCAGCACCAGGGACAAGGGAGGGAGAAGGAATTAGAGCTGATGATCTGGGGCTCTGTTAGGTAAGTCACTGTGTGGCTAGACTATGGTTTCATGAGAGACAGACATCATTCTCCAACATTTCAAATTGTGAAGCCAGGCATGGTGGTGCACAACTATCATCCTAATTAGTTAGGAAGCTGAGGAAGGCAGATCTTAAGATTGAGAACAGACTGGGCAACTTGGCAAGACTTTGTCTCAAAATAAAAATGTAAAAGGGCTAAGGATAGCTCAGTGGTAGAGGGCTTGCCTCACATGCAAGAGGCCCTGGGTTTAATTCACTAATAAAATAGTGAATCAGGCACGGTGGCACATGCCTGTAATTTCAGCAACTCAGGAGCATTAGACAGGAGGATCACGAGCTTAAGGCCAGCCTGGACAACTCAGTGAGACTTGTCTCAAAATGAAATATAAAAAGGGCTGACAATGTAGCTCAGTGGTAGATTGCCCCTGGGTTCAATCCCCATATATAACAACACAGCATAACATAAATAGTGAAATCTTGGGTATGATGTTGGTTGGTGACAAGTGCATCCTCAGAAACTTGTGGCAGCAGCAACAGAAGTTCAATTCTTTTGGATCACATGTGGCAGGATGTCTCAAACTACAACACCCTTTAACCCACTAATTTCACTTCAAGGAATTTAAAGAAATAAATGAAAATGTCAAAAAAAAAAAACTTCACATACACAGATATTCACTTAAGCATGATTCATAATTAAAGAAGTAAAGGGCTTGGCATTTTCTCAAATAGAGGGCTGGAGGACATAGCTCAGTCAGTGGCAGGGTGCTTGCCTAGCATATGCAAGACTCTGGGTTCAACCCCCAGCACTGAAAAACAAAAAAGTTAAATAGAATTATCACAGGACCTTACAATTTCATTCATGCATACATGCAAAAAAGAAATGAAAACAAGAACAAAACAGTGAATTAAATGCCAATGCTCATAGCAGCATTTATAATAGCCAAAAGGTGGAATCAACCCATCAGATGAATAGATAAACATAATGTGGTATATACATATAATGGAATATTACTTGGGTATAAAAAGGAATGAAGTTCTGATATATGCTACACACTAATGAACCTTGAAAACATGCTAAGTGAAATAAGCCAGATGTCTAAGGACATCCTAAGGATGTGACATCCCCTATATGAAATATCTACAATAGGAAGATTAACAAGGACAGAACATAGACTGGAAGTAACCAAGAACTGTGTGCAGAAGGTAAAGGGGAGTTAGTGCTTAAGCAGAGTTGCTGTTTAGGGTGATAAATAATTTTGGAGGTAGACGGTGATGATGGGCATACAACACTGTGAATGTAATAACACTGAACTGTACACTTAAAATGATTAAAATGGTGAATCTTGTGTATTAATAAATATACAAATATCAAAATATATATTTGCAACTTCAGCAAAAAAAAACAAAAAAAAACCAAAAAAAAAAAACCCACCAAAAACAAGTAAAGAAATGGAAATAACCATAAATGACTAACAGACCAACAGTAGAAGAATGCCGTAATAAATTCTGGTATACACTCAAGGAACTAACAGACAGTCAACTGACATTTAAGAAATAACATTACTACCCCTGTGAGAATCCAAATAATACTTATGCAGTCATTTAATTCTGGAAAATTCACAATCTAAGCATTTATATCACTTGTAGGGGTGAAATATAGAAGAATCAAGAGACTGGCGTATGGGTGATGTGGGGGTAATTCTGGTTTAAGAACAAATGCATATCATATTGTTACTTTATATGCATTTATGATTGTACCATAACTCAACTCCTTAATAAAAAAGAAATAACATTAAGCGAGGCCCTTGTTTTATTCCCCTGTGCTACAACAAATAAACAAAAACTAAAATCCGCAAACAAGATACAGCATTGAGTGCTAAAACAAAGATATAAAATTGGAAGCACAGTATGACTGATACTGTGCACAATCTGTACAAAGGAAAAAAGATCAGGAACAGTATTAGAATGTTTACACTGGTGATGTCTTAGTAGTGGGATTGTTAATTTTCATTTTTAATTGTAGAGCTGGAGACAGAATCCAGGATCTTGCTCATGCAAGCTCTACCACTTACTATACCCCCAATTCTTTAACCATTTTAAAATGTATAAATGAGTAGTGTTAAGCGTATTCACATTGTTGTGCAGCTCCAGAACTTTCTCATCTTGCAAAACTGCTTAATGAATTTCTTTAAAATCCTCCTGCATTTATTATTATAATTTTTTCTGTACCTGGGAGGTTGACTAATTGTACTTAGTCTTTTGCATTCTCTTAATTTGGGTTTGCTATGTTTTTTTTTTCTTTTTTCCAAGGAATTGTCTCTAAAAAAGTCAAAGTTTTCCTAGGTATGAAAACTGGGTGATGGATAGCAGTAGAGGAAGAGAGCACATGGGTTCTGGACAGGGAGTAAGGGAGAATGACACCTGAAGTCCCAGAACAGACACAGCTGTTACCTTCCAGAACTTTCATTAAACCTAGGTGGGGCTTCCCCTCAATCCAGGTTGCTCTTTTGAGGAATGACCCTAATTAACCATCAGAACTACTATCCAATTTCTCTCCCCTACTGCAAGACTCCCACCACCTTACTCATGCTAGGCAAGCACTCTTCCACTGAGTTAAATCCCCAGCTTTTGCATTGGTCTCTATATCGATCACCTTGGCCCCTCTTGAGTAAAGTCTGCCTTATCATTCTTTACTTTTTTCTTTCAGTAGATTTTATTTATTTAAATAGCAAATCTACTTATTCCAGAAATTTAAGTTGGCCTATGACTTCTAAATTTGTGTCTCTCAATTATTATTATTTTTATTTTTTAAAGAGAGGACAGGGAGAGAGAGAGAGAGAGAGAACGTGAGAATCAATTTTACTTAGTTTCTCATGCAGCTTTTGTTGTTCCAAAACTTCCCTGTGTACACAGTGGCAGGGTTCAAACCCATGTCCTCACGCAAGCCAGGCAAGCGCTGCAAGTGCTGAGCCATTGTTTCAGCCCCTCAATAATGTTTTTTTAATTTTTAAAATTTCTTTTTATTATTAGTTCAACACAGTCTTACATATTGAAGGGATCTATTGCTACACATTCATGCATGCATGCATAATAACTTGAACCTGGTCATTATCCAGGATCTCCTCCCCTTTGCCCTCTCCCTATCTCGTCTCGTCTGTAATTCCTCACTATTATAGATATAAATGACCATATACATAAATACTAATTTTTTAAATTTCTAGTTTTAAGTGCCTGGCTGAGTACTGTTTGTATTCTCAGGGGAGTGAACTGTACCCTACAGTATTAATTATCCCTTTTCCCACCCTCTCCTCTCTCTTCCTCACTCATTTACTCTCCCACTCCTTCATAGCTATAGTTCCCTCAGATTGTGTTATTTCAAAATTAGTGGATCTATTAAGTAAACTTGACTAACTTTCACCCTATCCTAGTGCTGAGAGCCAGATCTGATAACCACTGTCTGGATTACTGCTAGTGACTACCCTTGATGGAGGTACAGTTCTGACTGGAAGTGTTTATGCACATCCTCAAAAAATGTCTAATTTTGGGGCTGCAGCAGTGGCTCAGTGGTTACGGAGCTTGCCTGGCATGTGTGAGTATACGGGTTCAAACCCCAGCACCACGTATACAACAAAGCATCAGAGCAACAAAGGCCACATGAAAACCTAATAAAATTGATTCTCTCTCTCCCTCACTGTCCCTTTCTCTTTAAGAAAAAAAACAAAAGCCTAATTTCTGCTTGGAATTTTAGTTACGTGAATTTGCAGCTTACGTCTGATGTATTTGGTCTGAGATGGCCTTAGAACTCAGTAGGGACAGTTTCTGTGGGAAATGTGCAGAATGCTCTGTTCCTGAGGTCTTGCTCGGGAAAAGTACTGTATCATGATATTGTGTGGTGATACAGGGTGATTCTGAATTATAGTCCAGAAGCATAAAAACTATCTATGGCCTTGATACCGGACATCAGTTGCTGAATAATAATCTCTCATTGTTTTAAAAACAGTATCGATAATTACAGTTTCTATTTAAAGTCAAAAGTGATCTCTTTATAATGACTGAAGCCATGTGCAGAACGTTTCTGGCCAGAACCAACAGAGACAAAAACAATCCTTGACTTTGGGCTGAGACACTGGTTGCTGGGAAATGAAAGCCTTAAGAAAAAACAACTGTGATTATCAAATTACTCCTGACACTGTGATCTTCAAGCCTTGTCTGCTTTTGAGAAACTTTCTCCTAGTTTACTTTCTCATGATAAAATCCTATAAAATAAACATGTTGTGCTAGCTCTGGGTCACTGTTTCTCCATCTGAGGACAGTGTTCCATTTGATTCCAACTTTTTCTTTCTATGTCTATGTGTCTGTGTCTTCTTTATTTTCTTAAGGCCCTCATCAGCCCTCACCAGTATCTGAGTGCAGCTGTGTGGGTCGCAGCATCCTAGGTTTTACTCTTGCTTCCACATATGAGAAAACATTTGACCCTTAAGTCTCTGTGTTTGGCATGATTTTTTCCATTTCCATCCGTTTACCTGTAAAAGCCATAATATCATTCTTTCTAATACATGAGTAGAACTCCAATGTATACATATACCAGTTTTTAGATTCATTCATCCAGTGAAGGGCATTTGATTCCATAACTTTGCTATTGTAAATTGAGCTGTTATAAACACTTATGCAACTGTGTCACTGTAATAAGCTAATTCTAGCTCTTCTGGGAAAACACCCAGGAGTGGAATAGCTTGATCCTATGATGCTTCCATTCCTAATTTTTATTTTTATTTTTTTAAGAGAGAGAGTGGGGGGGAGGAAGGAGAGAGATATGGGGAGAGAGGAGAGAGATTATCAATTTTTATTTATTTTTTCATCAGTCCTTTGTTTCTTTCTCTGACACTTAGCTGTATATGTGGTTCTGGGGTTTGAACGTGGTTCCTTGCGCATGCCAGGCAAGCTCTTGAACTGCTGAGTCATGGCTGCAGCCTCCATCCCTAATTTTTTGAGGAGTCCCCACACTGCTTTCCAGAGTGGCTATTCCAGTTTGCAGTCCCATCAACAGTATGCTAGTGTTCCTTTCTCCCCACAAACCCTCCAGAATCTGTTATTGTTTGTATTCTTCATTTTTGCCATTCTGACTGCGGTGAGGCAAAATCTCAGTGCAGTTTTGATTTCCATTTCTTTGATTGCTAGTGACGTATGACACTTTTTCATGTGACTTTCATTGTTTGCTCTGACACTTTGTTGTGTGCATGGTGCTGGGGTTCGAACTAGTGTACTTGGGCATGCCAGGCAAGCACTGTAACCACTGAGCCACTGCTCCAGCCCCTGGGTGTTAAGTTTTTTGAGTTCTTTGTATATTCTGGATATCAGCCCTGTCGGAGGAATAGCAAGCCATGATTTTCTCCCATTATGTAAGTTCTCTCTTGACTAATTCCTTAGCTGTGCAAAAGTTTTTAAGTTTAATGACATCCCACTCATTGACTCTTGATTTTAATTCTTGTATTATGGGAGTCTTGTTAAGGAAGTAGGTGACTATACCAACATGGTTGAGTGTTGATCCTATTTTTTCTTCTAATAATTGTATGGTTGCTGGTTTAATTCCTAATTCTTTCATCCATTTTGATTTGATTTTTGTGCAGGGTGAGATAAGGATCTAATTTCAATTTTCTGTATATGCTGTCTAATTTTTCCAGTACCACAGTACCATCTGTTGAACGGGCTCTTTCCTCCAAGCTATATTTTTGACCCCTTTGTTGAATATCAGATGGTTAAAAACAAAGGGAGTCAAAATAGAACATGGAGGAATGACAGCATATATATATATATATTATATATATATATATATAATATATATATATATATAATACACAGACATTTATATCTATTATGGGTGAAATATAGAAGAATCAAGAGACTGGGGTGTGGGTGATGTGGAGCTAATTCTGGACTAGGATCAGGGGTATATCATATTGTTACTTTATATGCATTTATGACTGTACAAGAAGTCAACTCCTCAATAAAAAAAGTTAAAAAAAAAAAAAAAAAAAGATGTACCTGAACCTGATTCTAGAGGGGGGAAAAAAAAAGATTTGTAGGTTTGTCTCAGTGTCTTCTATTCTATTGGTCTTCATGCCTATTTTGATACCAATACCATGATGTTTTTGTTACTACAGCTCTTTAGTATAATTTTAGGTCAGATATTGCAATACCTCCTGCTTCATTTTGGGTGTTTTTTTTTTTTTTTTTTTTTTTTTTTTTTTTTTTTTTTTTGTTTTTTTTTTTTTTTTTTTTTTTTTTTTGCTTACTAATGCTTTGGCTATTCCAAGTTTCTTATTGTTCTTGAATGAATCTGAGAATTGATTTTTCTGTATCTGTGAAGAATGACATTGGTATCTTGATGGGGATTGCACTGACTCTGTATAGCGTTTTCAACAGAATGGCCATTTTAATTATTTTAATTGTGCCTAACCAAGAACATGGGATGTTTCTCTATCTTCTTAGGTCTTTTTCAATTTCTTTCTTCAGTGTTCAAGAGTTTTCATTGTAGAGATCTTTTCCTTCATTTGTTAGATTAATTCCCAAGTATTTTTTCTTTTTGAGATTATTGTAAATAAGGCGGATTTCCTGATTTCTTCTTCAACCTAATTACTGTTGGAGCATAAGAAAGGTATTGATTTATGGGTGTTGATCTTGTATCCTGCCACTTGCTGAATTCTTCTGTAAGTGCTAAAAGTCTTCTAATAGAAGTTTTTGGGTCTTCTAGGTATAGGATCACATCATCGACAAAATAGAGATAGTTTTAATTCCTCTTTTGCTATTTGTATCCCTTTGATTTCTATCTCTCGTCTGATTGCTCTGGCTAGGGTTTCAAGGACTATACTGAATAAGAGTGGTGACAGTGGACTTATGTCTTGCTCCCAAGTGTAGTGAGTGCCTTAGCATTCTTTAAAAAAGGAAACAAAAATTGCCGCCTCATTCCAAGAGTCCTAAAGGGCAGAAGACAAGAAGCCAATTACACTGCCCCAAATCTCCATGAATACTGTTTCCTGCCTTTACCTATTCAAAAAATTCTCTGAAGTGGCTCAGGTGTGCTCACTTGTTATCAAAGAACACCAGAGCCACTTTATCACTGGGAAAAAACAAAGACCAGTAAAGGAAAAAAAACAAGATAGGACCAGCACTCAAATCCTATGACTCATGCCTTAGTCCCACCCACTATTCCACTGGTTAAAGCACTTCACTGACATTTGCTGAATGCTGCAGAAAGATCAGCTACACTACACCCTGAAGCCAGTTATTCAAAAGTTCTGATTTGTTCATCAAAAGTGTAAAAGGCAAGGAGGGCTGGAGCAGTGGCTTAGCAGTTATGGTCCTTACCTGGCATGTGCAAGGATGTGGGTTCAAACCCCAGCACCACGTACACAACCAAGTGTTGGAGCAATCAAAGTCACGTGAAAAACTAAATAGAATTGATTCCTTCTCTCTCACTCTGTCCCTCTCTTTCTTTACTTTTTATTATTGCTTTATAGCTTCACACATTGATGGGATTAGTTGTCTCATATTCCTAGATGCACACAATTCAGCAATACAATTTGTTCAATACCCCCCCCCCACTCCTCTACTTCCCTCCTCCCATCCTCCACCCTTGTCTTTCTTCTGGTTCCTATATTTTTTCCTTAAAAAAAAAAAAACCCCAAGTACAGTGACATAATTCTTATACCTACAGAGAACATTTCATATATATATGACTACAGTATATACAATGACAAACTTACAAATGCTTGGAATGTACCTTGCTTTATCTCAGTTCCAACATTTCCCCTTCTCCTCCCTTCCTATCATCCCTTGTTATTCTTCGAAATATTTAACAACAGCATTAAACATTTATGTTTTTTACAGGCATGCAGTATAGCTTGTTCAACTATCTTATGCAGTATCTTGCAACTGTATCTCATAAATATTAACATATTGCATTTTTGTTCTGTGGATCTAATACATGAGTTTGTCTACCTTACTCCCAAGCCTGGGTTTAGGTTGTCCCCCCTCTTCAAAAAAAAAAAAAAGCAAGCTAGGGTCAGGGAGCAGAGCCAAGACCTGTAAAAAGCAACTTTCAAAAGCTAGAATTTTGGGGACTGGAGCGGGGGCTCAGCGGTTATAGCGCTTGCCTGGCATGCACAAGTACGCGAGTTCAAATCCCAACAGCACGTACACAACGAAGTCTCAGAGCAACGAAAGCAATGTGAAAAACTAAATAAAAATTGATTCTTTCTCTCTCACTGTCCCCTCTTTCTTTTTTTTTTTTTTAAGAAGGAGGGACAGTGAGAGAGAGAGAGAGAGAGGGAGAGAGAGAAACAACTTTATTTAGTTTTTCATGTGGCCTTCGTTGCTACAACATTCAGTTGTGTATGTGGTGCTGGGGTTGGAACTCGGGTCCTCGTGCATTCTAGGCAAGCGCCGTAACCACTGAACCACACTGCTCCAGCCCTGTCCCCTCTTTCTTTAAAAAAAAAAAAAAAAAGCTA